>PVJS01025368.1:0-27917 GCA_004027185.1 Glis glis
GGGGGTCAGAAGAAAGGTGATCAGAAGAGAGAGAGCACGCTGCTGCGCTTGGGATTAAATACAGGCCTAAGCTGAGTTGGCCCGTTGCCATTGGATAGCTGGACTCGGTGTTGCATCTTATTGGGGGCCTGCGTGGTCCTTAAACTTACTGGTCAGTGGGATGGAGCGTGCACCGGAAGCCTGACTGGCACCCAGGAAGTTTTTTTAATGAATCTCCAGCTGGGCGATTTAGGCCTAACTAGCCACATTGAAATCATATGCAACTTTTTTTTTCTTTTTGGTATTGGGGATTGAACCTGGGGGCATTCTACCTCCAAACTACAGCCCTGGCCTTTTTAATTTTTATTATTTTTATTTTGAAACAGGGCCTCTCTAAGTTGCTGAGGCTGGCCTCAAACCTGAGATTCTCCTGTCTCAGCTTCCCAAGTACTGGGATTACAGGTGTGTGCCAGCGCACCTGATTATCAATTTTATAATTTAATTTGATTTTTTGCAGTGCTGAGACGTGAACCCAGGACCCATTGCATACTAGGCAAACACTCCACTACTAATCTACACCCCCAGCCCCCCTTCTGCAAGCCTTGTTTTTCTCCTCCACCTCCCTCCCCCAATTCCTCCCCACTATTCTACTGATCTCTCTCCTCATTTATCTAAAGTCCCTTTTGTTTCCTATTTTCTCTCTAGTTTCCACATATGAGAGAAAACATATGGACCTTGAATTTCTGAGACTGGCTGAACTCAATATAATATTCTCTAGTTCCATCCATTTTCCTGCAAATGACACAATTTTGTTCTTCTTTATGACTGAGTGAAATTCTACTGTGTGTTATACCAAATTTTCTTTATCCATCTGTTGACACCTAGGTTGGTTCCATAATTTGGCTATTGTGAATTGTGAATAAACATGGGTGTATATATCACTATAGTATTCTGACTTGAATTCTTTTGGAAAGATAACAAAGAGTGTTATAGCTGGGTCATATGGGTGGTTCCATTCCTGGTCTTTTGAGGAACCTCCATATTCATCTCCATAGTGGTTGTACTAATTTTTTTTTTTTTTTTTTTTTTTTTGCTGTACCGGGGAATGAACCCAGGGGCGTTCTACCTCCGCGCTACACCCCTGGCCCTATTTTTTTATACTTTATTTTGAAATCGGGTCTCACGAAGTTGCGGAGGGCCTCACTAGGTAGAGAGAGAGAGAAAGAGAGAGAGAGAGAGAGAGAGAGAGAGAGGGAGAGAGAGAGAGAGAGAGAGAGAGAGAGAGAAAGAGAGCTGAGGCTGGCCGCGAACCCGGATCCTCCGGTCTCCGCCTCCCAAAGTACTGGGATTACAAGCGTGCGCCACCATGCCCGGCATGGTTGTACTAATTTACAATCTCATCAACAGTGTGTAAGAGTTCCTATTTCTCCAAATCTCACCGTATTTATTATTATCTTGCCAGCATTTATTATATTATTTGTATTCTTGATGATGCCATTCTAACTGGAGTTAGATGGAATCTCAGTGTAGTTTTGGTTAAGATTTTTAAAAAACAAAAATGGCTTGCACGTGGCTCCTTGTGGCCTGCCACATTGCCTACTAGCAGCTCAGACGTTTCTTTTCTTCCTCTTCAGCAGGGCCTCTTGATATGGCATCACCAAATGTTGGTGGGCTTTGGGAAGTCTGTGAACATCCTGAGATGGCATGTAAAAAATGTGTGCTTGTGTATGTGTGTACATTTTTTCTGGGGAATGGCCTATAGCTTTAATCAGATTCTCAGCGAGGTTGTGGTCGAGAGATGTTAAGAAACTCTGATTATTTGTCTATTGGAGTTTAAGTTGTTTTGGGGAAATTTGGCTGAGGCGTACTTATCTAAGGGTGGAGGTTTGTATTTGGGAATGGGTGGGAATGAAGGACAGGAGTCATTTGGCTTATGTCCCTGGACCTTGGAAGAACTTTCATTATGGGTATTTTGGAGTGCTTGTAACAGTCGCCTTTCCCTAAATAGTTATTATTTTTACCTTTTGTCTGTTTGCTATTGTTGGAGCTCAGAGAACAATACCCCCCCAAATATGACATTTAAAAAATCATGCTGAGCAATTTGATCCAAAGGGAATTAAAAGGCCTTACAAGCATTCTTGCTCCTCTTACCCCAACATAGGGAGACACTCTCTGGAATTCCCTTATCTGTATTAATAAGAGCAGTCTGCAAAGGGAACACAGTTGCCTTCCATCCCACCCTGAAATCCCATTATCTATGGTGGGGGCCGGGGGAGGGTGCAAAATAGAGGAATGTAACGTACCTGGGTGGACTTCCTCGATGAGATAATGTCTGTCCTTTGGATTCATTCAAATTCCAGAGACTGTCTTGAGGACCATTCATCCCACTGAGAGTCATTCACAAGCCCTCAAAATGGTCTACATTTCCATTCTTCTCCTCCCCTATAGAAAGAGGGGTATATAAATTTCTGAATAAAGTTAGGGGGTTAATCACACTCCTGTGTTTCCTCCCATGCTGTGGTTTTCCCTTTTTGCATATTAACAGATTTGCATGCTTTTTCTTCTATTTAATCTTTGTCAGTTTATTTCAGTGAACCTTGAGAGGACCTGAGGGGAAATTTCCCTTTGCAACTACATTGCTAAAAACAAAACAAAACAAAACAGAATAAAGCAAAATTTAAAAGGAATTCAACCTCAAGAGAATGAGAAGGCCAGTCACTGCTGGGAGAAAATATTTACAAAAGACATTTCTGATAAAGGATAGTTATTCAGGACTGGGGGATGTGGCTCGACGGTGGAGTGCTCACCTAGCATATGCAAGGCCCTGGGTTTGAGCTCCAGCATTCCAGTCTCTCTCTCTCTCTCTCTCTCTCTCTGTCTCTCTCTCTCTGTCTCTCTCTCTGTCTCTCTTTCTCTCTCTCTCTTTTGTACACACACACATACACACACACACACACACACACTCTGTCTCTCTCTTCAAAGAAGATGCACAAACTGGGCATGGTGACACATGCCTCTAATCCCAGTATTTAGGAGGCTGAGCAGGAGGATCACAGGTTCAAGGCCAGCCTCAGCAACTTAGCGAGGTCCTCAGCAACTTAGTAAGACCCTGTTTCAAAATAAAAAATAAAATAGGGCTGGGGTATATATAGCTCAGAGGTACAATGCCCCTGGGTTCAATTCCCAGTACCAAAAATAAATAAATAAATAAATAAATAAATAAATAAATAAATAACAAAAGTAAAAAGAATACACAAATGGCAAATAAGCACACGAAAAGGTGCTCAACATGGTATGTCGCCAGGGAATTGTAAGTTAAAACAAGATACACTACACACCAATTAGAATGGTCCCAATCCAGAACACTATAACACCAAATGCTGGCAAGGATGTAGAACCACAAGACCTCTCATTCACTGTTAGTGGAAATGCAAAATGGTACAGCTACTTGGGAAGATGATTTGGTGATTTTTTTACAAAATAAACATACTCTTACTACATGATCCAGTAATTGCACTCCTTGGTATTTACCCAAATGAACTGAAAATTTATGGCCAAAGAAAACCTGAATGTGAATGTTGATAGTATAACAGTGGTGGGCTTCACTGGGAGTTGTCCTTGGAAGAGTTGTCTTTTGACTTCCCCTTCCTTTGCTTGACATTCTAAATTCTAGAGAAAAGCTGTACCTAAATGATCAAGATGTTAGTTGATTAGCTAGGCGGGGCGTGGTGGCACATGCCTGTAATCCCAGGACTTGGGAGGCTGAGACAGGAGGATCACAGGTTCAAGGACCTCAGCAACTTAGTGAGGCTTTCAGCAACTTAGTGAGACCCTGTTTCCAAATAAAAAATAAAATGGGGCTGGGGGTGTAGCTCAGAGATAGAATCCTCTGGGTTCAAATCCCCAGTGCTACATACACACACAAAAAAAGATGTTAGTTGCTAAATAATCTTTCTTTGAATTTACAGAACCCAGGACATCTGGTGACCTTCAGATAACATCAGAATGTGTAATATCCTTCCTTATTCTTTAATTCTGTGCATCCACTAACATACAGCCTATAAATTGCTATGATGTTTAACCTGCAGAAAAGTAATATGTTTGTGACTAGCCCCAGGAAGTCAAGGTTGATTGATATGTTCCTACCAGAGGGGGTCAGGGGAAGAAGATACACCCCTGGATGACAAAGTGTTCAGCATGTAGTCTTCTCACCCATTGTCCCTGGGTCCTGTTTCCCTCCCTTTGCACCCCTGAGTTTTGGAAGTTGGAACTTTGAGTTCAATAGCCCCCATCATCTTCCAAGGTGCTGGCCCTTGAATAAACCTGATCTTCTTTCCACCAACTCTCATCTACTGAGTATTGGCTTTTTAGTAGAGAGTGGTTAGACCTGAGTCCAGTAACAATAGTAGCTTTATTCATAATTGCCAAAACTTGGATGCAACCAAGATGTCTTTCGTTAGGTAAATGAATAAACAGGGGTATATCCAGATAATGGAATTTTATTCAGTGCTAAAATGAAGGGAGCTATCAAACCACAAAACCACATGGAGGAAACTTAAATGCATATTACTAAGTAAAAGAAAGCAATCTGAAAAGGCTAAAACTATATGATTCCAACTATATAACATCCTAAAAAGACAAAATTATAGATACAGCAAAATATCAGTGGTTGCCTGGGGTTGGGAGAGAGGGATAAATAGGTAGAGCACAGAAGATTTTTCAGGCCATGAAACTATACTGTATGACCCTGTAATGGTGGGCACATGCCATTATATATTTGGTAAAACCCATAGGATGTGTACCCAGAGTAAACCCTAATATACAGTGGGTGGAAACGATCTGTAAATGTAGACTTATCAATTCGAAAAAGCATACTACCTTGGTGAAAATGTTGATAGTGAGGGCGGCTGTGCTTATGTGGATGCAGGGAATATATGGGAACTCTCTGTACTTTCTGCTCAATTTTGCTGTGAACTAAAAACTGCTCTAAGAAATAGTCTATTAAAAAAGCAACCAACCCCAAAGCAAAGCAAAGCAAAACAAAATGACACTAACTTAACAGACTGCATTTTTTCTTTGGGAATGGGGTGAGTGGGGTGGAAACAGAGGTGCTGTTCCCAGGTGGGTCAGGGCCAGGAAGGCTCTGCCGACTATTAGATGCCAACAAATAGACTGTTTTTTTGTTTTTTTTTTTGAAGTGGGAGGTGGGGTGGGGTGAGACAGACAGGAGAGGGGATCTGGCCCAGCACAGAGTTGTGCACCCATAGGTTGTAAAGAATAGCAACCAGCCAGGCATGGTGGAACATGCCTGTAATCCTAGTGTCTGGGAGGCTGAGACAGAAGGATGGCAGGTTTAAGGCCAGCCTCAGCAACTTGGCAAGGCCCTCTGCAACTTAGTGAGATCATGTTTCAAAATAAAAAGGGCTGGGGGTATAGCTCAGAGTTAGAATGCCCTTGGGATCAATGCCCAGTACCCCCCGCCCCCAAAGAATAGCAACCTAAAATACTAAAATAACATCAAAGTGTCTTCCACCAGTTGAGTGTTTCTTCATGGCAGGAATCAGCTAAGTACCCTATAGGCGTTAATCACTTACTGCTCACAACAACGCTAGGGAGCAGGCGGGTTGATATAAAACATATTCAGACACTGGAATGACATAAGCACTGACCAAACAGAATGGAGCCAGCTGGTGCAGGGCCCTGGAGACCCCTCTGGGCCAGGTGCTGACCTGTTAGTTGCTGTCTGGGCAGTCCTGGGGAAGGAGGGGCCAAGGTAGTGGTGGGGGAGCTCATTGGGTTGGGGGCGGCTTGACCACAGGTTCTCACCCTTATAATACATCGGAATCACCTGGTCGACTGGTTAAAACATAGATCACTGGACCCTGTCCCTGGAGTTCCTGATCCAGTAGGTCCTGGTGGAGCCTAAGAATGTGCATTTCTAACAAGCCCCAGGTGATGTGATGACACTGGTCTAGAGAGCCATTGCTCTTTATTAAATATTTCAATATGTTAATAACTGGTATAACCCTCGTTGAATATCAGGCCTGGGGGTAGGAACTACTTTCACTTGCATTTCACAGATTGGCAAATAGAGGCACAGAGAGATGAAGTAACTTGCTGACTCGATCACACACCCAGTGGTTGAGTGGTTGCTGCAGGGAGCCTAGGCCCAGTCTGCCTGACTCTGAAGCGCTGGCCTTCTTCCTGAGTGTTCATTCTGCTCCCTCCGCAGGCTGAGGTCTGGGCAAATGGCTGACTGCCTCTGGTGAGCCCCCAGACCTGTGACAGGCTGGAGGAGAAGCCAGAGGCCCATGGGAGCCCTGCCCACGGTTGCTGGGGCTCACCCTGTGTGTCTGCAGGCCTGGGGAATGCTCCTGAGAGTCCCGAGTGGCTTCCTCGGCCCCCTTCCTCCCAAGCAGCAGCTGTGAAGTTGACGAATTACACTCAACTGTGATACTTCCTCAGGAGCCTGTTCCAGGACGTGCTGTGATGGCTTCCCGAGAAGGCGACAGGCACGTGGTCTGCAAACGACCCCTCTTGCTCCCTGGCTTGGTGCACCAGCTGCTCAGAGGCAGCGTGGGCCCTGAGCAGCCCGCCAGGGGAGCCTATTAAGAGCCACAACACTGTGAAAAGCACAGCAGACTCACTCCATTAAATCTGGCGGGGGGCAGGAGGGCTGCTTAACAACCCTGCCTGCCTCAGTCTCCTCTCTGCACCTGCCAGCAGTCCCTTCCCAAAGAGGCTTTGGGCTTGCGTACCTCTGTGGTCTGGATGGAGCTGGTAAAACTGTGGCTGGAAGCGCATGGCAAGGCCCAGGCAGGGAGCGAATCCAGGGAAATGGTCTCTGCGCCTAGGATGGGAATGGGCTTGCTGTTGGGTATGGGACAAGATGCTGACGAAGATGCTGACAGCAAGGACGGCCAGGGTGAGAGAGCCCCTGCTCTGGACCCACCTGCTGTCCCCTTCCAACCATAAACCTCCCCCAAGGCAAGGAATTATTGGGGCTGAGAAGATACACCCCCTCAAGAACCATGACCCCCTTTCCATACCATACTTCACGTACTCAGGAACCTGTTACGTCCCTGGCAAATGACCATAAGCCTATTTCCAGCGTCTGTGTAAGCTTCTTTCCAGTTTGTCCTTTATTTTTATATTTATTTGTTTATTTTGGTACTGGGGATTGAACCCAGGGACATTCTACCTCTAAGCTACACTCCCAGACCTTTTAATTTTTATTATTTTGATACAGGGTCTTGCTGAGTTGTTGAGGGTCTAAGTTGCTGAAGCTGGCCTTGAACCTGCGATCCTCCTGTCTCAGCCTCCCAAGTACTATAAATATAGGCGTATGTTACCATGCCTGACTCAGCTGGTCCTTTAAGGAATGACTGGCCACTGGGGATGTGGACAGAGGTTGGGCATGTGGGCTGGATGTCCACTTGTGTGTGTGCGAGGTCCCTTGAGGGTGAGAGAGCTTGGCGTGGGAGAGGTGGGGGCAGACTATGTGCATAAAGTCATCTTTCCCCGTATCTCCATGTGCCAGGGCAGAACACTTCAAGAAGCCTGAGGATTCTAAATTTAAACTTTCCAGGCTTATGAAAGTATATTTGTCAAGGTAGGAGTATATCTTATTTAGCAGTTTGTTAGCTTGATTTATAACTTTTAACTCTCGCGCTCTTGGCTCTGGAAGTTCAGGCTGGGCCAGGGCAGGTGGTGGGAGAAGGTGTTCGAAGGCCTCGCTGCAGCAGGCGGGCATGAGCCACACTTGCAGGCCACCAAGCAAAGCGCCCAGCGAAAGGGGAGAGAACCGCGTGACTCTCCAAGCCCTGTGAAAACACTCACCTATCCTCTGGGGTAAGATTGATGAGGATGAGGGTGCTGATGAGCTGGCCAGAGCCCTAGAGGAGCCACTTGGATAACCGGTGGCCCTGTGAGGAAAGGGTCCTAATTCAGGTCCCTTGGCCTGTGACCACGTTCTTGACCTGCCAGCTTATGAGGGGAGAGACAGACACGCTGCCCTCCCCCCTCTCGTGCCGGTGCTTTATAGACACGGCCTCTTCTCCTCCCAGTTGTCCTCCCCCAGGTGCTCCTACTCCCACCCCAACACAGACACTCCACAAACCTGTGCAGTGACTTTCAGGAGGAAACAGGCCTCCGGGGGTTGGGGGAGGCCCCTTTTTCCAGGGTCCCCTACCATGATAGAGACAACACTGCTGGGCTTGGCAGTGTCAAGAGCAGCGCTAATGGAGGGTTTACTTGTTAGGTGGAAAGGGGAGTCGCCTTTGTGATTTCCCAGTGGCCTTGCAACTGGTAGGGGGTGGGAGAAGAGGAAGAGAGTATCTGAAGTTCCTTCTCACATTTATCAGAACCAAACAGTTACTTGAAGGACTTTTCTGGATCTGTCTCCATTTCCGTCTCTGTCATTCATCTATTCATCCATCCATCCACCCATCCATTGATTCATTCATCCATCCACCTATCCGTCCATTCATTCATCTACCCTCCCAAACCCCACCCATCTACTCATCCATCCATTCATCCTTCCATCATCATTGCTTTCTTCCCCCAAATATAAATATAAATATAAATATATATATATGTATATATGAATTAGGTATTATATATATAGGGCAATGGAATACACACACACACACACACACACACACACACACACACACACATATGTGTATTGGGAATTCTATATATAGGTATTGGGAATTGACCCCAGGGGCATTTTACCTCCAAGCTAAACTCCTGGCCCTATTTATTTATTTATTTATTTATTTTGAAACAAAGCCTTGCTAAATTGTCGGGGGTCCCACTAAGTTGCTGAAGCTGGCCTTGAATCTGTGATCCTCCTATTTCAGTCTCCCAAGTACTGGGATTACAGGCGAGTGCCACTGCGCCCAGCTGTTTTATTCCATTTTATTATTTATATATTTATTTTTGTACTTGGGATTGAACCCAGGGACATTCTACCTCTGAGCTACATCCCCAGACCTTATTATTATTATTTTAAAATTTGAAACAGGGTCTTGCTAAGTCGCTGAGGCTGGCCTTGAATCTGTAATCCTCCTGTCTCAGCCTCCCAAGTACTGGGATTACAGGCATGCTACATCACAACTGGCTTATTTTATTTTATTTTTTGAGCACATTTACCGTGCGCCATAGTATCACCTCATTTAATCCATGTGAAAACCTCGTGAAGTCTCATCACCATTCTGTAAATGGGAAGCCGACTTTCAGCGGTGAAGCAATGGGCCTACGGTAAGGTTGGGGCCTAAGTTCTTGTTGCCTGAATTTGAGTTTTGTGGTGTTTCTACTGATGGGAGATTATTCCTAGATTTTTTTTTAAACCAGGAAAGAGAAATGCTGCTGTGAGTGTTTGCTTATCTCTCTCCAGCAGCTTTCCCAGGGGTCCTACTTGGGACTCCAGCTCCGCGGGGGGGATGGGCCATCTGCTCCCCAGAGCGCCAGGCCACCAGCACTGCTGGCTGGGCGTGCCCGAGGTCAGACTGCACGGCCGGCTTGACAAAGTGACAGAAGCTGTAAAAACAGCTGTTTGACATTCCCCGCTGCTTTTTAAAACAAACAACCAGCAAAGAGGTTGAATGAAATGCAGAAGATATCCTTGTTTCATGCAGATATTTTTTACTTACAGAACATTTATTTCCCTTTCCTTTCTCCATTCCCCATTTACCTACCAAATTATTCCCGTCTCCTGCCCTTACTCCTTGCATCCTTCTTTCTGTCTTTCCCCTCCTTCCCTCCTTTCCTTATTTTCTTCCATTTAAAAAGATCTTCCTGCTTCTATTTCTGTCTTTTTTTCCATCGAAACTTTCTTCTCTCAAAGGACACTGCTTATTTCTTCCTAGTCCCTACTTTTTCACATCTTCCATGCCTTTGTATATTAATTTGCCTCTCTAGCTTTGGGTACATACCATCCCAAATGTGTAGTTTTATGAATTCCAATATTAGTTTTTTGATATTCCAATTAAGGTAAGGCAGGGATGGGAAATTCTAAAGCAAAATGAAACATTTCTCCTCACCAGACTGTCATTTAATTTAGCTAAATAAAAGTATGCATAAAAGGACAGGGCACCTGGCAGGAACTGCCTGTCCCTCTGGCTGGCCGCCTCCATTACCTCCACCTATAGGAATTAGGAGAGTTCTTATTTTCAGACTTTGAGCCTGTGGCCTGCTCTGCACGCTGGTTCCATTGTGGTTCAAAAACACATCCCCATTCAGCCAGCTGTTCCTCACACGACCTGTCCTTATAGTGAGAGGATGCTCAGGTTTCAAGGTTGACATAGACAGGAATAGGTATATTACACGCTCTAGCTTAGTCAATACGCACAGCTCCACCAAGCTTATCACACAAGATGGACTTGTACACCTGCCCCCCATTCTTGTCCTTGGGATCACTGGGCCCTTCCTTGGGATCCCAGGTCCTTGCTCCTAAGCAGGTTATATGCACCCCCTTCCCCCAGAGTCCTTTTAGGTTCTCTGGAGCATTTTCTCCTTTTGCTGCATAGCCTATTATCTGGGATTCCTCATTCCTGGTTCTGGTTGTCTTTTCTCCTAAACTAAAAATGTTTCCTGTCAGTCTGGTGTGGTGGCACATACCTGTAAGTTTAGTGAGACCTTAACTTAGCAAGACCTTATTCAAAATAAAAAAGGCCTGGGGGTGTAGTTTGGAGATAGAATGCCCCTAAGTTCAATCCCCAGTACCAAAAAAAAAGTTTGCTGTCTCCTTCCCTGTCTTGCTTTCTATTGTTTTAATGCTACCATATCCCTCGCCCTTCGGTGCGTCTCTAATTTGGCATTGCTGGAGCTTCCTATCAATTCTGCATGCATTACATGACTTTGGTGTGTGGCTAGATTGGAGATGGGATGGAGAATGCAATTAGATCTGTAGCCAAAAGCAGGCGTTCGAATCCATCCTTCCTGGATCATATCTACAAACATAACATAATGCCCATAACAGAGTGGAAAAGCTTTGAGCCTCCCTTCCATCCTTACAAGGAGGAGAAAAAGTGAGGGCCAAAGGCAGAGTCTCTGGGAGAGCCCCCGAAGGGCTGAGCTATACATTTGAAGGCATTTTTTCAATCTCACCAAGCAGACAGGTCATTCCTTCTTTGGGGAGAATGAGATGATCGAGAGTTTTACTGTTCTCTCTCAGTGATGGAGTGGAGCCCCTTTCTCTGTGGATACGTGAAGCGTGGGGTAACATGACTCCCTAACATTTGGGATTTGCATGGTGAACAGAGCAGGGGCTGTCATGATTCCCAAGAGGCTGAAAGTCTTTGATGTCCTTACCTAATATTTTTACAGTCGAGGAAAGAGTAGAAATGAAGGACCATCTCGCTGTCTGCTTTCCCTTCTCCATGGGCCCCATCTTTCACTCATCCATCCTTCATGAACTTTGTCCACTTGTCCAAGGTCTGTCCCCACCATCTCCTGAAAGTATTTCTTTGGCCACTCCTTAGGCTTGGGGGTGCACACATTGGTGGCACTGTCCACCTTAGGATATGGACCAAGGGAAGAGGCCTATGAAAGGCAGGGAATTCCAGTGTCCCAGGCACCCAGAGTGCCGTCTAGGAGGTCACCAGATCCTGATGGGCATGTGTCTTAACCCTGTGGACTCCTCACCTGTAAGTGGGGGAATAAAGGGGCAGAGGAGGTGCCACATGGGTCTCTAAACTGTGGAGGCAGGGCAGACACCCCGATTACCTAGGCCCTAGGTAGCACTGGTTATACCCTGTAGATGTGCTATAGACCTGATTCACTCTCCGCCCACCACTGGGTCTTGTTGACTTCCTATTTCTGGAGATGTTCCTATAAGGAGATACCAAGGGCAGAACTGCAGTGGCCAGTGGGATTGAAGTCCTGGGACCTTCTCTTCAGTTTTAACACCTTTCTGATTCCAGCCAAGAATGTGTCGTGATTCCAAAACGCACTCAGCGGCGATGTGTTAGGTCTATTCTGGTTTCTGCATTGATTCACAATGAATAAAAATTAAGTTGGTACTAAATTTTATGGACTCATTTTTTAAATTCCTCCTCTTTGAGCTTTAACTAGATAGTGCCTGTGGGAACAGAAAGCAATTTTAATTAGCACCTTACTACTGCAAAGAGAGGAACCCGGGTCACTGCTCAGCAACCTCAAGTTGTGGCCTTCTCTGACCCCGTGAGCCACCTCCAAGTCCTTGCCTGTCCTTGTGCTAGCCACCCGCCAGGGCCTGCTAGGATTCCTTTGTATTATTACAAAGCCTGCCTGGCACTGCAGCCCTGGGTTTCCCTGTCTGAACTCCTCGACAGGTGACAAAATATGACAAGCAACCCTCACCCGATCCTAGATTGCTTCGTATTAGTCGTTAACGTCTGCGTCTATGCATTGTTTTCTTATTAGGTTCTCCAGGTAAGTAACTTGAGGGCCAGGGTAGCATCTCAAGGATTTCTTCATATTGACTGTGTGATATATCAGTGGGTTCACAAGTGTGATCAAAAGAGAGTGAAAAAGTACCAAGTACATCACTCACGTGGCACAGGAAGAAGCAAGAGCTGTTTTCTAGGGCAGTGCTTCTCGAGCGTTAGTGGGCCTCAGACTCAATCGCGAAGTGTGTACCAAGCGCAACTACCTGGCCTCAATGCCGAGACCCCCAGTGATCCTGATGCGGACCAAGATTTGAGAACTACTTTCTAGGGCTGCGATTTGCAAAGCCAATTCTGCTGATAGGGAATATATGAATTTTTACAAAATACAAAAGAAATTTAAGAAATGGAAATTTATTTATTTATTTATTTATTTATTTATTTATTTATTTTGGTACCAGGGATTGAATGCAGGGGCATTCTACCTCTGCGCTACACCCCTGGCCCTATTTTTTTATGCTTTATTTTTGAAACCGGGTCTCACGAAGTTGCAGAGGGCCTCACTAGGTAGAGAGAGAGAGAGAGAGAGAGCTGAGGCTGGCCATGAACCCGGATCCTTCGGTCTCCGCCTCCCAAAGTACTGGGATTACAAGCTTGCGCCACCACGCCCCGCTTCGAAATTTATTTTTTGAGTGTGAAGTTTCCTTCCTTCCTTCCTTCCTTCCTTCCTTCCTTCCTTCCTTCCTTCCTTCCTCCCTCCCTCCCTTCCTCTTTCTCTTTCTCTTTCTTTCTTTCTTTCTTTCTTTCTTTCTTTCTTCCTTCCTTCCTTCCTTCCTTCCTTCCTTCCTTCCTTCTTTCTTTCTTTCTTTCTTTCTTTCTTCTTTCTTCTTTCTTTTTTTTTGTTCTGGGGATTGAACCCAGGGGCATTCTGTCTCTGAGCCACACTCCCAGCTCTACTTTATTTTTCAATTTTGAAACAGGGTCTCACTAAATTGCTGAGGCTGGCCTTGAACCTGTGATCCTCCTGTCTCAGCCTCCCAAATACTGGGATTATAGATACACACCACCACTCCTAGCTCTGTTTTTTGTTTTTGAGACAGGGGTCTTACTATATTGCCTAGGCTGACCTTTGAATTTGGGGTCCTCCTGCCTCAGCCTCCCAGGTAGTTAGGATTATAGGCCCGCACCACCACAAGTGGCAAGAAATGGAAATTTTTTAATGAATGCTAACAAAATACTAATAGAAAAAGCAATGAGAGCGCGCACACACACACACACACACACACACACACACACAATGGTAACTAACAAAAATACTTATAAATGTCAAGTGCAAAATTGGCTTTCAATTTGAGCTGGTAGGTTTAATTCACTTATTTTCAGCTCTGGCCGGCTTGCATTTGACCTTCCTCCTGTCTTGCTGCTCTCTGTTGTTTTTGTAGTTTTGCTCATTTACTGTTGGATTTTACAGCCCAAGGAAGACATGGAGTCAGGCGTCCTCACTGCTGTTCAGCCCACAGATCTGCCTTTCACCTACCGACTGAGCATTTGTCTCTCTCTCTCTTTTTTTTTTAAGCACTGGGGATTAAACCCAGGAACATTCTACCTCTGGATTACACCCCAAACCTTTTTTATTTTTTATTTTGAAACAGTCTCAGTAAGTTGCTGAGGCTGGCCTCAAATCTGCCATCTTCTGTCTCAGCCTCCCAAGTTCTGGGATTACAGGTGTCCTCTGCCCCACCTGAACATTTGTCTCAACACATAGGAACACTCATGTACTCCATCAGGGTTTAAGAGGCAGAACAAACATTTTAAATGGTCTCATAATTCTTAATCTTATTATTTATTTATTTGTGGTACTGGGGATTGAACCCAGGGGCATTCTACTTCTGAGCTACACCCCCAGCCCTATTTTTTATTCTTTATTTGGAAACAGGGTCTCACTAAGTTGCGGAGGACCTCACTAAGTAGCTGAAGCTGGCCACGAACCTGCGATCCTCATGTCTCAGCCTCCCGAGTACGGGGACTACAAGTGTACGCCACCACACCCAGGTCTTTACCCTTATTTAAAAATACAAAGTATGAAGGAAACAAACGTATGGCTTATTTTGACTTCTAAAACACTCAAAGTATCTTCTAGACTTCGATTACCATGTTAGAAAGCCATCCGCTAAGTTGAAAAATGAGCTGAGAATACACATAACTGAGTCTCTATGAGATTGTAAATGCATTTCCAGCAAGGTTAGACTAATTTGTAAATCTCCACAAAAATAAGGATGTCTCCCTCATCTTCCCAAATTAAACTGTGAAGAAAAATTGTAGTATAATTAAGTATATCATGCTTAAGGTGATGTTGTCAAACAGAAAGTTGGGTAATCTTTTGAGTCCAGTTAGAAAGGAACCCCAAATAAGACTTTTTTGGCACATGCACCTGCTCTTCTCATCTATGTTGTAGGTATATTCTTAGAAGAGAGAAGGGATATACTCAAATAAAACATATGGTCCAGAAGAAAATAAAATTTCTAACAGAAATACTTTCAAATCTCAAATTCTATACTTGCCTTCTTAACCTGGCCTGGTGGGCTTTAATTCATTTCTCTTTGTCACACAGTTCTTGTTCCTTACTAGTGTTTTTTTTCGCTTTTGTAATTATCCTGTTAACTGCTGCTTTAACTTTTGTTCTGAGATTGACTATTGAAACTAATTTCAGTTTCCATTAGGATCTTCAACTCCCTGTGCTCTTGGTTCCCTGCTCACCACAGAGAGCTGCTGACCCAGCTGGTGTGAAGAGGGGCTCCTCGCAGTCTCTTGGGAGGAAGGCAGGGTGGGCATCTTTTATCTTCTGTTCCAGAAATACATGTTCCTGCATCCTTAAAGCAGGTGAACATGTTCCTGCATCCTTAAAGCAGGTGGACAAGCAGAGCCCCATTTGGATGCAGGTGCTGGCTACACCTTAGCACAGGCAGCCGCCCACTGAGCCTCTTGTCAGTCACTAGACAGTAAACAGTTATGGAGTCTGAGGAACTGCTTGGTCTAATCAGAAGAAATACCAGGGCATACCAGGCTGGGTATATGTTCACCAGATAATACGATAACAGCAAGCACTTTAATAATCCCAATAACTACTTATGATTCATGATTAATAATTAATTATTTAAGAACAATAACCAGACATTGTTCTACCTATTTACATATATTATTTTAATTTTCAGGATAACCCTCTGAGGTAGGCACTAATTATCACATTATACAGATAAAGAATCTGAAAGCAGAGAGTGGCTGAGCAACCTTAGTCCCTCTGGTGTTGCTATCACAGAATGCCCAACTCTAGTAATGGATAAAGCAAAGAGACTTAATTTGGATTACAATTCTGATGTCTGGAGAGTCCAAATATTCTGGTGCTGGCATCTGGCAAGAGTGTCTAGCTGTATCATAACTTGGCAGAGAAGTAAAAGGGGAGTGGGCGCATGCAAAGAAAGAGGTCACATGATAAGACTGGAAGCAGAGACAGGGGAGGGGAACTAATCCACTTCTGAGAGACCCAACCCACTCCAAGAAACCAGCATGAATCCCTTTATGGGCAGCCATGACCCAGTCACCTCTCCCTATGCCTCGCCTCTTAATGGTCCCATCATCTTTCAATACTGTTATATGAGGGACCAAGCTTCTAGCACATTCACCTTTGGGGGACACTTTGGAACCATATCCAAATCATAGCACTGTCCAAGGTCGTATATAGCAAATACATGGTAGAACAGGGATTCCAACTTTGTGTAGTTCTATTTATTTATTTATTTATTTATTTATTTATTATTTACCAGGTTGTTATACTATCATCCCTGTATTGCAGAGTAGAGAAAAGCTGACATTCAGAGTTGTGACAGGCTTAGAATGAATTGCCCTGGACACTGGGCTTAGAGCACCATGGCGCTCCAGCTCCTAATGGATGCTGGACTGCTGCTGTTGAATATTCCCTGCCCTGGTTAGGATGGGCCCTGGAGCCAGATAGGCCTGAGGCCACAGAGAGAGCACAGCAGCGCCTGGGACCAGCCTAGGAAGGACATAAGCTGACAGCCTCTTCATTGCCTGTATTTTAACTTTGTATGAGACAGTTGCTCGTTACAGATGTGACGTTTAATTGATTGATTGAAACTCAAGGTCAAAATCAACCAAGGATGGTGCCGACATTTCTATGAAGGAGGGGCTCAAAGATGACAATTGGTTGAAGAGGAGGAGGGCTTGGACGACTTTTCTGGAACCTATTTTATATAGTCATGGTTTTACTTCAAATAGTGAGTGTGTTTGTTTGGGGTAGATTCAGGGCACCTTCCCTGAGACATCCCTTGGTTCTGTCACTGGTGTGACCTGAAGGATAGTAATACGTTCCTAAGTTAGGTTACATTCATGTGTCTGCTGTGTGATTACATATGGGCACCCTCAGAAATATAGATTAGTTGGGCATCCTAGAGCCTCAGAAGGCTTCTGAAAGGCCAGGTCAAGGCCAGTGTGTCTGAAATCTACACAACCCAGAGCCAGACAGGAGGGGCTCGGGCATCTGCACTCTGGGATGGGGATGTGCTTAGTGATCAGGAGTGGATAAAATTCCATTAGAGGTAAATGTTGTCAGACAGCAGGCTGGAAAGATATATTTTAAGCTGAGAAATTACTTAATAAATTCAGACCAACACTCTGTGACATTTCCCACAAGACTTTAATGCTGTTTACAAATTCCAGAGAACACCCTGAGTCGTTTCTGGCATGGGCTTATGATTTATTTCAAAGGAAAATGGGACAGAGTGTGTGGGTTTGTGTTTAATGTGAAAAGGGATTTGGAGATGAAAAGTCAACTGGCATGAAAGATTGCAGGGCAAATGCAAAGTAGCAGAGCATGTGGGTGGCCTCGGAGCATGTAATAGGGTGTTGAGGAAGCAAGGGGCCTCTCACCATTCCTGTGCTTATCAAACAGTTCCATTTGCACAGGCCAATAATGCATTCAAGAGACGGGCGAGGAGGCAATGTTAGATCCAGGCTTTCCAAAGCACTCCAAGCCCAAAGGCTTTCACATCAGGACAGGCAGAACTTCCGCCCTAAGGAGGGAGGCCAGTTACATTTCATTTGCCGCAAAAGCCAACATTTAGAGGGCATGGCCTTCATTTGCAGCAAGATGGACGTCAGTTAGACCAAAGGAAGACATTCCCAAAGAAAATAAGACCTTGGACTAAGAACATAAGGAAGATCTAGGGGCAAATTCTTCATGTCTGATGCTCTGTGTTTTTTGGAAACAGAGGGATGGATTGGATGACCTTGTGATGTAATCTCCTTGTGGCACAGAGACCACACAGGGGAGGGTATATATCATCAGTCGGCCTCTGGAGTGATCCGGGGGACAGTGGTTTCAAGTACTGAGTGATGAGGGAGGCTGCAATGTGGGGTCAGACGGGCAGGGAGAGGACAGAGTGAGGAAGGAGACTTCTCTCTTTTTGCCTTTCTTTACTTCTCTGGAAACTCCTAGTTCCATTCATCTTGTTTGCTATGGAGTATGTGGTTTGAATGGGAAACGAGGACAGTGACGTTCCTCATCTCTCTTGGAAAAAAAGAATGACATTCCATTTGGTTTTGGAAAATACACAATATTCCACTTATAAAATATTCAATCACTGCCATTAATCCTCCCGTCTGGGCTGGCCCTGCCCCGCTTAGGCATGAGCTGCAGACTTTGGCTGTGGCCACAGGGCTCTTTTTATGGGTGATATAATTAGAGGCTCCAGAATCCTCTGTGCGTAGGTTGTAGCTCTCCAGGGTCGGGGTCTGGCTCTATCAGGTGCCTCCGATGCAGTCACTAGGCTTCAAGGCAAAAGACTCCAGTCCACCCAGCGCCTCCTGTGACTAAGGATTTACAGAGAAGTTCTGAGCTCTGACAAATTAATTCTTATTGGTGCAACAAAGTGTACCACAAACCCCAAAGTTCTGTCCCACCGTCCAAAACTCAACCACCATAAAAAGTGGCCAGACCTCCCCACTCCTGTGCTCCAACTGTTCTTTTTCTTCCTCAAATTTTTCTTTCTTACTGTCCACTTCTCTTCTCTCTGTTTTAAACTTTATCTATTTATATTTCCCCTCAGCTATATTAAGGTACCAATGACAAATAAAAACTGCCTATGTTTATGGTGTGTAACATAATGTTTTGAAATATGTATGCATTGTAAAATGATTAAAGACAGCTAGTTAACATATTCATCACCCCACAAGCTTATTTTTTGTGGCAAGAACATTAAAGCTATAATATTTTAGCAATTTTCAAGTGTACATTATTAATTATAGTCACCGTGCTGTAAAGCAAATCCCCAGAAGTAATTCCTGCTGTCTAACTGAAACTTCATACCCTTTAACTGACGTCTCCCTGTCCCTTCCTCACCCCAGCCCTAGACAACCATCATTCTCCTCTCTGCTTCTATGAGTTTGACTTTTTTAGAGAAAAGAATGTGGTGAAAACAAACCCTTGTACACTGCTGGTGGGAATGTAAATTAGTGCAGCTATTATGGAAAACAGTATAGAGGTTTGTCAAAAAATTAAAAATAGAACTACCGTATGATCCAGCAATCCCACCACTGGGTATACACGCAAAAGAAATGAAATCAGTATGTCGAAAAGGCATCTGCATTCCTGTGCAATGGCAGCGCTATCCACAGTAGTCAGGATATGGAACCAGCCTAAGTGATTTCCAACAGATGAACAGAGAGAGAAAATACGGTGTATCACTTGGAATCTCACCGTATAATTACAATGCACCAATAAAAGTATATAAAAAGAAAATATGGTATACACACACATGCACACTATAAGCCTTTAAAAAGAAGGAAATCTTGTCATTTTTGACAACACAAATAAATCTGGAGGACATTATGCTAAGTGAAATAGCCAGACGCCAAAAGACAAATACTGTATGATCTCACTTACTTATTTTTAAATAATCATAGAATCTCAAAATGTCAGAGTGGAAGGTACTTTAGGAAATATTAAGTCCAACATCCTTCTTTGACAGTGGAAAAAATGCAGGCCTAAAAAGGGGAAGAGACCCCCATATTAGTAGATGCCCCCCCAACTTCAAAGCAACAAATGCTTCTCCTGCCCACCTGCACTGCCTCTGGAGAACAGGCCATTTGTGGGGAGGCTGTGCACGGTGAGTGGAAAGAACTGCAGCCACCTGGCCTGGCCTCCTGAGGGTTCGCTTGACCAACTGAGCTCCCAGAGGACGAGCTGAGGCTCTGAGGAGGGGGCACTGCAGATGGCCCTGCAGTCCTAGCCCTGGGACAGTTTTTCATGTATCGCTCTACTTTCTTCTAGAAGGGTCTCTTGTTGCAGGCTTCGCCTCCCTGCCAGACTGCATCCCCCGGAATATCAGCTTCTTCTGCTTCCTGAGCCCGCGGGCCTCCTCTCTTGGACCATCCTAGGAAACGTCCTCTAGGATTTAGCTCAGCATCGGTGCTCTCCACTGTGGCTCTGTGCTCTTGCCCCTGCGGCCCCTGGGACACTCACTCCTGCTCCCCATTCTCTTTGACTACCCGAGGCAGCACTAACCTTTGCCAGCACTCCACATTGATTGGAATTTGCCTTTCAAAAACGGTCCTCAGGGCTTGGAGGATGGAGCCTCTGCCTAACAACGTAGGGAGAATGGGGAGGGTGTTCTTCTCTTCCATAGGGAAACCAGTCACTGTAACAGGTGAGGACGACACTATAGTCCACCAGACTCCCCCCTCAGCCTGGCCCCAGAGCCCCAGGAAGCTGTTGACATTCTTGCTGCTGGAACATTTCCTTCTCTGTTGGAGACTGCCTCCCCCCAGCTTGAAGAATCTGTGGGTGGCTGCCCTTCATGCCCAGATGCTGTCACCAGGCTCTTGCTAAGGGTGGGCACGTCTCCCTCAGGGCAGGTGGAACAGATGCCTCGAATGCTCCTCCCTCCCTCACCCCTCCAGGTCCCTCCAAATGCCATCCAGGCCCACGAGTCTTAGGGTCTGGTGTTGGCAGCCACCCAGAATCATAGAGTTGGGGAGATCGTAGGAGCCATCAACTCCTTCCTGTCTAGGATGAGAACACTGAAGGGCAGGAAGATGAAGTGTCCCCAAGTCCTGCAGTTTACTAGTGACAGAATGAGAACACGTGCAGTTGCCCTTGCTCTCCAGGATGTGTGGAGCTGTCACCAACATGCCCACCATGAGCATCTCAATAGCTCTGCTCTGCAGAACAACGGGCTGACCACCCATTTTCCCGGATGTGGAGAGAGTCCTGTACAGTGCTCTGAAACCTGACTTCTTGGTCCTTTCTGGGTTGATGGCATTTCTTGGACCAGGGCTGAGGGACCTTATAGACCTCCACTGGCTTCCCCAACACTGCCAAGACCTTTCTGGGGGTACCCCTGCCCCTTTCTTTTTTCTTTTTTGCAGTCCTGGGGATTGAACCCAGGGGCATTCTACCTATAAGCTACACCCCAACCCCTATTTTTTATTCTTTATTTTGAAACAGGGTCTCACTAAGTTGCAGAGGGCCTCACTAAATAGCTGAGGCTGGCTGCGAACCCGGAGCCTCAGGTCTCAGCCTCCCAAGTACTGGGATTACAAGCGTGCACCACCATGCCCAGCAACCTCTGCCCCTTTCTGTATTTCAGGGTCTCCTCTATCTCAAGGGCATGCATAAAAAGGGGGTGGCTAGTCAACTCCTGGTGTCTGGGAATGGCAAGATCCTTTCAACTGTCAGAAGGGATGGAGCTGTGCTTATTCTGAAGGCCTATAGAATTGCTGGGGGAGGGAGATGGGCAGGGCACAGTATGAGTACAGGGAAGGACCTACCCCTAGCTGTTTGTGGTGCTCAGTCTTGTTCAACTTGTCTCATCTCTCTTTCAGCATTGTAATTCCATGACGCTAAAAGGAAACATTCTGCTGTCTGATTATAACCTTTCTAATAAAGGGGTTGAGCTAGTGGCTTCAAGAAAAAAAAATAGTAGGAGCCATTTGACTCTGAAACTGCATGTTCCCCCACTGAGGTTGGGACTGGAAACGTGGCTGCAATTCACAGTTCATTCCGGTTCGATCAACTGGAGCAGCCCACATGCCAGCAGGTTTCCCTGGGGCCTGGCCAGTTCAGCCCTGGAGGGGCACATGGAGTTTTTAAAAAATTCCAACAAGAACAAGGATGGAGCTAAATAAGCCATGGCAGCCAGGACAGAGTTTCCCTCTTATCACAGAAGGACAATTGTCAGAGCCTGCTTTGTCCTGATGGAGTGGGCTGCCTCCTTTCACAATACCTGCCACCGCGGGGACATTCTTTAATGATGAGGGGAACAATTCACATGGTCCTGCTAACAAGGGCTTAGGGACCGATAGGGTGAGGGCAGAGCCAGACCTTCCACAATAAACATTTTCCTTCTGGAAGCAGCTCTTGTCCTAATACTGGCTCTGGGCTTCCTGTGACGCCCGTTCATAAATGATTCAAGCCTCACTTTTTGAAAGCATTAAAGCTCTCTCTCGCTTTCCTTCACCCAGGAGCACAAACAGCAGTCTGATGCCGGAATTTAATACCCAGTAAAGCATTTAGGTTCAAGAATAAAAAGGCAGCACTGTAAAAGGTGCACAAATCCCACATCCAACCAGCAGTAGCTGCCAGCTTGGCAGGGACTAAGGGAAGGTGGGGAACAGGGAAAGTGCCCTGTGGACTCATCTGGGGATCCAGGCTGCATTGTGCCCTCTGCCAGGGGTGCAGCGGGGGGCGACCCGACTACATTCCTGGAATGCAGCTCTCTCAGTTCTTGTGTTAGTCAGCTTTCCACCACTATAAAACACCCTGAGATCACTAGCTTATAAAGAGAAAAGGTTTATTTTGGCTCATGGTTTTAGGACGTCCAGTCCGTGATTAAGGAGACCATTGCTTTGGTCTCTGGTGGGGGTGCCAGATGGCAGGGAGCATGTGGCAGAGGGAATTGCTCACCTCATGGCCAGAAGGCGAAAGAAGAAGAGGAAGGGACTCAGGCTCCACAGTCCCCTTTAGGGGCACGCCCACAATGGCCCAAAGACCTCCCGCTAGGCCCTGCCTCCTAAAGATTCCCCTACCTCCCAATAGCACCACCCAGGGGACCAAGCCTTTAACATGCGGACCTTTGGGGGACACTTATCAAAACCATAGCCATTCTAAGAGCCCAGGAGCCCGATGATCCCATCGATCTCAGGAAAGCAGACACCCTCCCCAGGGATGGTGATCCCGAGCCCAGGCCTCCAGGGCCCTTATTCTCATTCCGCTGTCCACAGTTGCAGGGAGAAGCAGTGCAGGTTCTCCTAGGCCCAGACAAACATCTGTATGCCTGTGTTTCTGGCTCTCATTAGTTTGAAGTACTGTCTATAAATCTTAGCTATCCTTCATGGTCCAACCTGGACTCCACTCCTTCATAAAGTTCTCTTCAATACTCCAGCCCAGTTTTCTGAAGTCCAGATGTAGTAAATGTTTATAACCAATAATAATGATTATGGTACAGTGATGGTAACAACGACCATTGCTAATATTTACCCAGTGCACACTTTGTGCCAAGTTCCCTTCCCAGCACTCTTTTGTTATCAACTCAGTCTGTCTGTACAGCAGCCTTAGGAGGTAAATAATAGCCCTGTCCCATTTTGCTGGTGAGAAAATGGAGACATTGCTTGTGTGTGGTATGTGTGTGTGTGTGTGTGTGTGTGTGTGTGTATGTGTTTACTGGGGATTGAACCTATTGAACCCAGGGGCACTCTACCACTGAACTATACCACCAGCCTTTTATTTTTGTTTCTAATTTTGAGACAAGGTCTCACTAAGTTGCCCAGGCTGGCCTTGAACTTTTGATCCTCCTGTCTCAGCCTCCCAGGTACTGGGATTATAGGCATGTGTCACAATGCCTGGCTCATACAGCTTTATAAGTGCCCCAGTTGGACATAGAAGATGGGTGTCATATGTCTCCTATAATCTTTTTTTTTTTTTTTTTTTTTTGGGTACCGGGGATTGAACGCAGGGGCGTTCTACCTCCGCGCTACGCCCCCGGCCCTATTTTTTTATGCTTTATTTTTGAAACCGGGTCTCACGAAGTTGCGGAGGGCCTCACTAGGTAGAGAGAGAGAGAGAGAGAGAGAGAGAGAGGAGAGAGATCGATTGATCGATCGAGAGATCGTGCACGCGCGCATGCGCGCTGAGGCTGGCCGCGAACCCGGATCCTCCGGTCTCCGCCTCCCAAAGTACTGGGATTACAAGCATGCGCCACCACGCCCGGCTTTCCTATAATCTTGCAGTTGACTCTTACCCCCACTTGCCAGTGACTGACCTTGGGTTTACCTTGTCTGCACACCAGCGTCATCTGCAAAATGGCTGGTAGAAGTACTTACTTCTAATGCTGTCATTAGGATTAGATAAGTACTTGTGAGGTGCTTAGAGCAAGGCCCCTGGCCCACAGTAAGCACTAAGTAAACATTGGCTATTATTATCATGGCTTAGTGCATAGTGTAATGTGATACAAAGAAGGTTTAATGAGCACCTATGACGTGACTCGGGACAAGACACTGCATTGAGTGCTTCCCTGTTTTTATTCTTCTCCACTTTCCAAAGTGCCTGGAAAAGCATTAAGCACAGTAGCTGATCGATAAATGCTTCGTGATGGATTTCTGCGATGTAGCTTGGGAGTGATTCTCGAAGAGCTCTTCCGCCTATGCTTGTGAATGTCTCTATCCGCAACTCTATATTTTTCCTTTCCTCTTTCCTGTGCCTGATTTTGGAAGAACTAGTAAAGGGCAGGTTCTGGGAGCCAGATGACTTGGAGGTCTGCTTTAGGTGTTGCACCAACTCTGACCTGGTTAAGTTACCTTAGGAGGCCTCAGGAGCTTGGCTCGGATAGTATTTCAGGCCCCTTGCACACTTTAATTCTTAGGAAAAGTGAGTGCCAAGGAAGGGGAGACCCTGCAATGGTTCCCCACTCCTGGCACTTGGATCTAAACTTTTGAACTTGGCAGCTATTTTATTTAAATTGTTTTCAGTGGAGGAGTAGACTGAGTGGATGTAAAAAGCCCTTGGTGGTACAGATCCGCCCCTCACCATGGCTGGGGCCAGGCTGCCATGCACAGCAGGCCTCCTTCCTTTTCATCACTCCAGCTCAAGTCAAGAGAGGGTTCTGAGCCGGGCGTGGTGGCGCACGCTTGTAATCCCAGTACTTTGGGAGGCTGAGACCGGAGGATCCGGGTTCGCGGCCAGCCTCAGCTCTCTCTCTCCCCCTCCGTCTCTCTCTCTCTCTCTACTTAGCGAGGCCCTCCACAACTTCGTGAGACCCGGTTTCAAAATAAAGGATAAAAAATAGGGCCGGGGGTGTAGCGCAGAGGTAGAACGCCCCTGGGTTCAATTCCCAGTACCGCAAAAAAAAAAAAAAAAAAAAAAAAAAGAGAGGGTTCTGTGAACACGGTGTGCACATGTGGGAGGTAGCCACACTTTGGGAAAAGTCCTGCATCTTAGCTGGCCATTGGCATCTTTGGCTGTAACTATTGGGAAGGAAGAAGCTATCAATTTGTAAACATTCAGAACTTCTTATTTAAATTTTGCTGGAGTTGGGTTATATTTGAGTAACCTGTTAGGCTGCCTTCCAGGGACTGGCGTGTGTGTGTGTGTGTGTGTGTGTGTGTGTGTGTGCGTGCGCGTGTTGATGATGATGATGATGATGGAGGGACCATTCAGATGATATACTTCATTTGAGAAGATGGACAAATGCAGCCTGGTTTACTTCAGGAAGTTGGGTGGAAACTCAGGGCAGAAAGAAACATTGCTGGCATCTTCTCCATCCTAGACAGCTGAGGTTTGACCTTCAGGTATGTTGCCATGGAGAAAGGCGGCAGAGGCGTGAGACCCCACAGGTACAATGCTTACCTGGGAAGCAGGAATTGGAATCCCATGACCCGAAAAGGAAGGGTGTGAATGGGTTTTGGAAATTCAGAATAAATGATGTGACCTCTAACTTTTCCTTCAGTTCACTTGGCAGTTACTGATTTCAGTTCTCTTTGGGACACACATACACACACACACACACACACACACACACACACACACACACACACTTTTTTCTGATGGCTGTTTGTTTGTTTTCAGTGCTGGGATGGAACCCAGGGCCTGGTGCATGCTAGGCAAACGCTCTACTACTGAGCCACATTCCCAGCCCCCTTGGAATACTTCTTACGGAGGAAAGATCTGCTTTTTGAATTTACTGTTGCCAAAACCTTGGTTGAAAAGGAAGTGGATGCACCTGGCCAAGAGTGAGAGGAGAATGTGTGAAGGAAAGCCTGGGGAGGAGGCTCCTCCCCCTTCTCTCTGAAAGCAGGAGCAGCCCAGGGCAGCTGGGCCCTCCTGTCTCCCGTCTGGATTAGTACTTTATTCTAAGATGTCTAACCTCAGGAGTACATTGAAAGAGAGTGCTTCCAAGAGTTGCCTGGAACCTGCCAAAACCACTGTAATCAGTCCACAGAGCAAAGTCCAGGAGCACTCTAACTAGGGGTCTGACGTTCTCCTGGGAGGCGCCTGGGGTACACCTTGTTCCAGCAGGTAGGACCTGGGGTGGGAGCTCCTTCTCCCTCTATAGGGATCATGGCTGAACAATTGTGAACTGGCAGAGGAGCTTGGGCTCTACACAGGGACATCAGACCTAGGGCCACTTTGAACCAACTCAGCACCCATGTTCCCTGGGAAGCCTTCCAGAAACCCTCGGCCTTGGCCTGCCCTCTTATCCCTGTTTGTCCCCCAGTCCTACTATATCACAAGGAAATCACTTGCTGACACTTTTCCTCTGGGTCTAGAGTGACTCAGATCCTCGAGGGACCTTGCCACCCTTGCTCTGTACTTCTCTTGCCTGGCAGGTAATAAGGGGCAATAAATGTTGGCTACTGAATCAAACCTAGTAGGCACGGTGTAAGTGTCGTCTTCCTTCCGTTCCACATAGTATCACAATCGACTTTGACTCTGAGAATGAAGATCGCTTATGTTGAAGATGTCACATTTTCCTGCCCCTCCCCGTTCCCCTCAGTCACAGGGCCTCGCCTGCCTCAGGGAACAGCGGCTTTTATGTTCAGCCAGTTTTGATGCTGGACCCAACTGAGCTCCACATACCTCACTCTATGTAATAAATTCCAAAGCTGGGAGGGGGGCTATTGAGGGAGGTCCATCTACTCTAGGACATCGGCCATGTGCTGGTTCCCCTCCATTAGTATGAATTGCTGAGCTTTGGGGAGCCCCATTCCTCAGCCCTGCCCCCCCTTCCTTTATGAGCCCCAGCTCAGCCGGAGCAAGGCAGAACCACTTGGCTAGGAAATTATCTCTGCTTCCTGCCAAGGAAGGAGGCAGGAGCAGGGGCCTCTTCCTTGGGGGTGAATTATTTAATCACTTGTCTTTCCCCTTGAATCAATGCAACTAATGAACATCTTTTGCCTCTTCCTCCTTCCCCTCTGCCTTCCCCTCTGCCTGGTCTCTTATTGTTCACATGCCCTCTTCTTGCCTGTGCTCTGTGTCATCAAGGACTTCACCAAGGGAAGAGGGGAGGCCTGGCCACATTGCACGCAGCTCCTCTCCCACCCGGGCTGCTCTTCCCCTCCAGGCCATAATCAGTCTGTTCTGGAGTGATACCAGCTTTGGGGGACTGCAAATGACAGAACCTGCCAGTGTCACACAAAGGAAAAGGCCCCTGAGCTACTTCTGAAAGGAGACTTCAGAACAAGGAGGTGGGGGCGACAGAAGGGACAGGGAGCAGTGAAATCATTTGTCATGGCTAAATGGAAATTTATTGCTATGATCCTAGGGCTATAGACGGGCTTCAGCTAGGCAGGCAAAGGGAACAGGAACTCCAGAAAGTGCTGGAAAATAACAAGTGACATTCCTAAATCAATATGATGGCTGGTGGTTCTTATTTCTGAAATGTGGCGGCATTGGGCTCCTCGGCTGTTGCGGGGCATGGGTAGCCTGAGGTTGGATGGTGCGAAGAACTGGGTTAGTTGGGCGTGGTGGCACACACCAGTAATCCCAGTACTTGAGAGTTTGAGACAGGAGAATTGCAGGTTTGAGGCCAGTCTCAACAACTTAGTGAGACCCTCAGCAACTTAGCAACACCCTGTTTCAAAATAAAAAAAATAAAAAGGACTGGGGGTGTAGCTAGGAGGTAGGATGCTCCTGGGTTCAATCCCCAGTACCAAAGGAAAAATAAATAAATAAAAGAACTGGGCTGCCTATTTGTTTGACTGCCTTACAGGTATCAGCTCTGGATAGGCACTGGCCAAGGGTCAAAGTATGAGCTCTTCTGCCTGCCTCCTCTTGCCATGCCAGGGTGGGACAAACACCCCCGGAGAGTTTCACTGCAGGAGAGCTCAGTCAACAAACCTGGATAATTTACTCATCACTGAGCACTTCCCTAGGCTCCATGGGGCACATAAAGAGTATGATGTGCCGGGCGTGGTGGCGCACCCTTGTAATTCCAGTACTTTGGGAGGCGGAGACCGGAGGATCCGGGTTCGCGGCCAGCCTCAGCTCTCTCTCTCTCT
>PVJS01025369.1:0-27916 GCA_004027185.1 Glis glis
AAAAAAAAAAAAAAAAAAAAAAAGAAATGACAGTTTCCTCATTTTCCAGATGACAAACGAAAGCTGGGGAAGTGGTTGGATCAGTGTGACGGAGCTTGGAGGGGTAGAGCTGGGATTTCGAGCTGCACCTGTGCATGTCTACGCGGCCTTCTCTTGTGGCTGCAGGTCTCTCTGCAGCAGCTGCAGGCCTCTGGGTCTGCAGCAGGGTTGCTGGGAGTTGATGAGGGGGTGCATGGAGGAGTCCTGGGGGGTCTGGATTGAGGAGGAGTGGAAAGGTGATTCAAAAGCCATGTATGTGTCTACACCTTACATTTGTTCCCTTAAGGATGGCTCGACAAGAGTATCTTTGAGTTTTAGTTCCAGAAAAGTGCTTGGGTTTTGGACGTCTCAACTTGCCCACAGCTGCTGAATGGGTTAAATCAAATACCTCCAGTTTCAATTAGCCCCAGAAGAAAGACGGAGATGTGAGATTAGCTGGTAAGTATTTTTCCTTTCCCTTCCTCCTCAAAGCTATCATACTCAATTTAGAATTAAGAAAACAAAAAGTTTTACAGGAAGAAAAAAGCTCTTCCTTTGGAGATAAAAATAGCATCTGCCGCCTGCCTGGCTTCTAAGAATAAGTGAGCTGCGGGAGGAGGAAGTTATTCACATCTTATCTCTGACCCTTTTCTGTTGGCTGGCCACCTTTCTGTTTAATTACTTTGGCGCTTGTGATTTAAAACTATCACAACGATAGCATCCACTATTTCAGTAGCACCTGTATGGATGGATTTTTTTTGGGGGGGCTCTTCTTTAAAGTTTTGCCAAGTTATCCCAAATAGCAATTTTAGCAGCTCTTCACCTTCTCTAAACCCTTTACTCTGAAGTCAATAGCTATCACATTAGAGGAGAAAATTCCCAAAGAGAAATGACTTTACTTATACTGAAATTCTGCAACAACTTTATTCTCTTGTTCTGAATAAAGCTACCAATTCTCCAAACCATGTAGAAAAACAAAATGATCAAGACTGGGGGAAGGGGGAGGGTGGGAAAACTATTTTTGTTTTCTTTTTAAATATTATATTTTAAATTATATTTTGGGGGGACATGGGAAGAAGATGTATCTAAAATGTGATCTATATATTTTTTTCATTTACAAAAACCAAAACCAACAATGTTGCTGGTACCCAGAGGACTTGGGGTAGGCAGAGGCCTTCTTATTAACTAAAACTTGGGAACTCTGCAGTTGAGTAACTTTGAAGTGGGGCTCTTTGTTGTGGTCTAGCTTCTAGGATGGGGAGGGCAAACGCTGTCGGCAAACTTGGGGATGAGTGAGCTTTTCCTGCCTCTTCAGCACGGGGAGCAGGGGCGCTCATTTTAAGAAAATAAATATGGGGATGATGTTTGGCTTACTTTGAACTCGATTATCCTGCAGAAGCAGGAACTACTTCTACACCAAGCTTCCTCTTCCTGTCCGTGGTGAACAAAAAGTACTGATGTCGGGGAGGAAATGGGCGGACAAACCAGAGGCAAGGAAGTGGGGAGCTCTCTTCCTCCCCATCAGCGATGCCTTCAGATCAGAAGACCAGCAGTTATTGATGAGGTGGCCGAGCTGTCCCTGTTACTAACCGTAGGGGGAGGGCCCTGCTCGGCACAGCACCGTCTTACCGCTCTGTTTATGTTAGCCAACCTTTGCTCCTCACACCACATTAAGAGCGGACATTCAGAAGAACTTATCAAGGTATTTATTTTTTGTCATTGGGAATTCGACAAGAGAGCTCTGTCCTCATGGAAGGAAGAAGTCAAAGAGGCAGACATGGAGGTCTACATCTGCACTCACAAGGGGCAGCATGGGTGGTGTCTGAGTCACAAGCCAGAATCCCTTGTTAGCTACAAATCAGAACATAGCAACTCCTTATTTTTCTGGGCAGTTGAAGTTCAAATTACCGTGGAGGAGTAGGAAGCTAGTCTCTCTCATTGGAGAGTGGAACCGCACAAACAGAAGAAGTCTCCAGAAGTCGATGTGGTCACGTCCTGCCTCTGGGCAGGGCCGACATAACAACACAGGAAAAGTGGTTGTCCTATGGTTGAAATGCTCTATGCCCTTGAAATGGCAATTAAAAAAATTTTTTTTTGGTGGTACTGTGGATTGAACCTGGGGCATCTAACACTGAGCTATATCCTCAGCCCTATTTTATTTTTTATTTTGAAACAGGTTCTTGCTAAGTTGCTGAGGCTAGCCTTGAACCTGCAATCCTCCTTTCTCAGTCTCCCAAGTACTAGGATGACAGGTATGCATTACTAAGCATGGCAAACTGGCAATATTTAACTTTCATGAAATAAGAGTCCAGGATTGAACCTGTATTTCCATTGGCAAAAGGAACTTAGTGTCTCTTATTCATGCTGTCCAGTTTTTGAGTTAGAAGTAAACAAAATCAATTCTTTCACCCTTCCCTCCCCATTGGGGAAACACCCCAAATGTAGATTCCTGGATACCAGAACTTTAACCAACAGAGATATTAGAACATATGGGCATTTTATAAGCACATATAAGGACTGCCCTATAAATGATACTCTTTGGACCTTCTTTTGCCCTCTAAACTTACTCCTTCTTTCCTTCCTTCCTTCCTTCCTTCCTTCCTTCCTTCCTTCCTTCCTGGTACTGGGATTGAACCCAGGGGCATTCTACCTCTGAGCTACACCCCCAGTCTTATTTCATTTTTTATTTTGAAACAGGGTCTCACTAAGTTGCCCGGATTGGCCTCACACCTATAATCCTCCTCTCTCAGTCTCCCAAGTACTGGGATGACAGGCGTGCACCACCACACCTGGCTTAAACTGACTTTTCTTTCAGTATCAAACTGATACAACCTTGACCCCTTTCATCCCTGAGCAAATGAGAATGGAAAAGAGAGCAGGGAGTGCAGGAGGCAGCCTTGGGCTTGATTCTCTTTTCCATCTCTCTTGATCACTGTGTGACACTGGGTACACCGTGCCACCTCTCTGAGCCTTTGTTACTTCATTGGTTACATGAAGACGATTCTTACTTTCTCATTTTACCTTTGTAAAGACTAAATGAAAGATAAGTCAGGTGCGGGGCCTGAAACACAGTAATAATTCTACTGTTACTTCTGGGGAGATTTTGGGTTGTGCTAAAGAATAAAGCCAACGCAGAGGAAAACAGAGCTAAGAGATGGGGAAACTTTGCCATCCCTAATGTCCTTACTTGAGCCGTAGATCCACCTGTGCCTGAAGCCACTTCTCCCTGGACTCTTCAGTTACTGGAGTCAAATAATTTCCTTTTTTTTTTTTTGGGTCCAAGTTAGCTGAAGTTAGATGTCTACACTTGCAACAGGGGTCCTGACTTACGTGGGACTCAAAGCTGTTCTGTATCTGCTTCATTATATGAATGTGCTTAAAAAAGAGATTCTTGATCTTACCCCCGATCATGCTGGCATAGCATGGGGCCTGGGAATACATATTTTTAGGACATTCTGAATGACTCTGATGTCACCCACTGCACATCAGCTTTAAGGGAATGACTGTCTTCAATTTTAAGTTCCTTACTTGGCAGTCCCTATAGGATCTTGCAAAGTACCTTGTGAGTAGAAGGCCAGATAACTCATTAAAAGTTAGTTGAATTGAGCACGCATTCCGAGAACTGGAGCAATGATCCAGGACAGATTCTTGATAGGACAATCATTGGAAGTTGGTAGGATAGCTAAAAAGAATCAGATTACCTGCAAACACTTCTGAGCATTTCGGGGTAGCAGCTACATTCCTCAAATTAATTTAGTACAAATTTAAGACAGCGCGTAGCTTTCTGAGCTTTAAGCTTTCAGTTATGTGGCTAACTCATCCTGTGACCTTGGGCCTGTTTTCTGATGTCACTGAATACCGCACATCTTGTTTGTTTCAAAGGAAGACCTCTTTGCCCAATATAAAGATCTCATATCAGGGCTGCCCCTTCTGATAAGTTCTGTTTCAGATGAGTGATTGTCTAATAGAGATTTCAGTTCCATTCTGACCACATCAAGGGGTTCCCAGAGAACATTTTATACATTTGGGACCCTGGGAATCCTCTTGATTAAAGACAGGCAGTCAGAGGTGCTGTGGATAAAAGCATTTTTCACCACAAGCTATCGTGGTGGGAAAGAGATCAGGGTGCACCTGGAATAGAACTTGCTTCATTTATGTGATGTTCACTTAGGCAATTTCGTGCCCTCGGCCGTGCACATATTACAATGGTTCCTTTGGAAAGATGCATCTGCAGACCCGACTGGATGGATTGCTAAGACTTATAGACTAGAGCCAACAACCTGACCACAGGAAAAGATTTATTCTCAGGACTTTCAGTGGGAACCATCCATCCTCTGCACTGAGAGGGACTCAGTTTGGATGTGAGTTCTGAAAACTTATTTTTAAAAGCAGCACTGCATGGATGGCTTGGATTATAGAGCTGAAGGCATCAAAGATAACTAAATAAGGACCATGGGTGTTAAATGACAACCTAGAAATGCATAAACCCGAGAGGAGGGAAAAAAGAAAAAAGAAAGCATGCACTAGCATACTCCTAAGGTCTTTCTCAGGTTTGATACACCATGAGGATGAGAGGCATCATCCCATTTAAAATATCATGGCAGAACTTATATTCCCATTACACCATGCAGGTCAGAGTCAGTTCTGATGGAGTCCTGGTCTCCCCTCATAGGAGAGGAGATTCTAAGGCTCTGCAGAGGAGAAACATATCCCATTCATCTTGATAACATAACACCTATTTTTAGATGGCCAAAATCTCCCAGAGTCTTCATCCTTGCCTTCCTGTCTCTATGGTGACAATGGAGCTATCAGGGTTGAGGTTTACAGCATCATTGGAAACCATGATACGTGTAAATAAGATTGTGTGTCTGTGTGTATAGGAGACTTCATTGGGCACAAGTACCTTAGATGAAGAACCATCCATTTTTACCCATTTTACACATGGGTGTACTAAGGACCAGGCCAATATATTCAACGCCACACAGCCAGCGACTGCCAGCATTGGTTCTAACTCTGTGCATGGTGGCTGACAGATGGGAGTTGCTTGTTAACTGAACTTTCCATGATGGTAACCTAGTCTGATAAACTAATACAGAGAGATGGAGTAATGGACATAATGGTTATTCCTTCCAGTTAACACACTTTCATTTGAGAAAAGAATTTTTAAAAGTGCCATCTTTTTGCAGAAAGGATGCCTTTGATGAGGGACGTTCCAGATGCTACATTATGAGGGGCTGGGTTGGAGCATCCTCTGAAGCCCATGGCCTGTGGGGACAGGAGCATTCTTTGAGAAGACAGCAATCTGTCACCATGCAGGACACCATTTTAATTGTTAGTGGGACAATTTTATAATTAGATAAAAAGAAAAAGTATTTGCATGAAAAAATCTCATTTGTAGAATTTTTAGAAATACTTAGGATATGATAATGGTTGACAGACGCTGGCTGGTTTCAGAGTGTCTCCTCTCCAGTTCTGTGAAAATATTACTCTGCCTATGTGACAGAGACAGACGCTGCCTAATCAAGTTCCACTCTCTTTGTGTTTTTCGGTAACTCAACCAACATTTTGGATAGGGTAGAATTCCAACCAATATTTTGGTTCAGATATGTAGTTGTAAGATTACATTTTCCGGCCTCCATGCATCTAGATAGTAGTGTGTCTACTGGGTACTGCTAATCAGTAGGAATTACCTTCTAGGAACATTCTTGAACTAAAACATATTTGCCTTTTGCTCCCCCTCCCTTGCCTGGAAGAAGGTAGATGTAAAAGTTATAGCTCCAGCTGCCATTTTGGAACATGAAGCAGTATTGCGAACCAAAGATGGATGGTAGTATTATAGAGCATAGAGATTGGAAGAGCCTGGGTCCTGGCAAGCAGGGGATTACCCTTTAAGTTTTTTTTTTTTTTTGTGGTACTGGGGATTGAACCCAGGGGCATTCTACCTCTGAGTTACACCCCCAGCCCTATTTTTTATTCTTTATTTTGAAACAGGGTCTCACTAAGTTACGGAGGGCCTCACTAAGTAGCTGAGGCTGGCCGCGAACCTGGATCCTCCTGTCTCAGCCTCCCAAGTACTGGGATTACAAGCATGCACCACCATGCCCAGCACCCTTTAAGTTTTGAATTACCTCTCTCCTGAATTCTTTTATGTAAGAAAGATACACATTTTCACCTTGCTTGCCCAATTTCAATTTTCATGTGTGTTCTATGTTATATGTAGCTGAATCTAATTGTAATTAACATATCCCTCACACTTATTTTTAAAATCTGTAGACTGAAGCCAGGCATGAGGGTACATGTCTGTAGTTCCAGTACTTGGGAAGCTGAGACAGTAGGATGACAGGTTCGATACCAGCCTCAGCAACTTAGTGAGGCTCTTAGCAACTTAGGGAGACCCTGTTTCCAAATAAAAAATAAAGCAGGGCTGGGGGTATAGCTTGGAGGTAGAACGCTCCTGAGTTCAATCCCCAGTACCTCACACACACCAAAATAAAAAAATCTATAAACTGTGTTACACCCATGATGTTTTAGTAATGGGAGTTAATGCACAGCTGACTGTCCTGGCCAGTTAGTGTGAACAGAAACTGTGTCTCCAAATTCTTCCAGCCCTGGCTCCTGGTCTCTGGGATTGAACGTGGATCCTTAATGTTCTTTGTTACATTAACTATAACTATTTGGGGATTGTCCAACATACTTTCAAGAGGATCACTGTGGAGAGAACATAATTTCCACTCTGAGTGAAAAGCTAAGTCCTCCTCCTGTTTCTCCCCTGAGGATGAGTTAAATCCTGCCTGGTGTTATTTACTGCAATTTTTCTTTTTCTTTTCTAAACCATGGTTGTGTTGGAGAACTTAACACCTGCGAAATGCTCATTACTCTCACTTGTCTTGGTCAACACTTGAATAAAAAGACATTCCGAAGCCCCGGAAGTTTCCACGGTTCCTCAACCAAAGCTGATCTGTTAAACCAGTTAGTTGAGCAGAGCCGGAAGAGCTTTCAGGAAACATCAGGAAAACGAAATTAAAAACTGAACACAGAGAGCAGTCTGCCAGCGGCGCGCCAAAGTCACAGTTTGCCTCCTCCGGAGAAGCGCGTTCTGCCTTGGCCCTGGGCCAACGAGAGCTCCCTGCGATAATCTATCGGATTGCACAATCCCTCTTAGGATCGTTCTGAAAGGAGAAATAACATTTGTTCTGCCAAAGCATGTGGACTTGCTGACATTTGCTGAAATACAGATATCATCTGGGTGAAAAGGGAACAGGATGTTATCCTGACAGCGATGGGGAGAGACGGCATGTCCCCCATCTTTTCCGCACATACCTAAGGCGGCTTGGATTGCTGGACATCATGACTCCTATAGCTCTTCCAATAGACCCTGGTGTCTGTTGGGCTTTGTGAAGATCACCCCACAGGATACACAACTTGGTGAGAAAGTCACTTTGCTCACTTTCAGCTCTGTTTGTCTCTTTTTCCCCATTTCTTGCTGGAATGGTGACTTAATGGGGAAAAATTCCAGAATGACTGGTGGAGAGTGGAGTCATCATATCCTAAATCACGTGAACCTGTCACATGAATGACTTCCTTCTAGACCAAGCAAAAGAAGCCCGCTGGAAAAAGATGGAGAACAGGATACTCTATATTATAGTTCCTGAAGGAGCAAATGGGGGGAGATTTTTCAATGATGGGGATTATCCGGAATTCATACTGGATGCTTATTTCTGTGTGTGTGTGGCACTGGGGATTGAACCCAGGGACATTCTACCTCTGAGCTACATCCCCCAGCCCTATTTTATTTTTTGTTTCAAAACAGGGTCTTACTAAGTTGCTGAGAACCTCACTAAGTTGCTGAGGCTGACCTTGAACCTGTGATCCTCTGTCTCAGCCTCCCAAGTACTGGGATGACAGGCATGCACCACCACACCCAGGTTTTGTTATATTAGATGCTTTTGTTATAGAAGGAGGACAAAATATAAGACACTTGCCAGCCAAGGGCAACTTTGGACAATTTGGCCTAGATGATAGCATTTCAGTTATCCCCTGGACACTTTTCTTGCTAAAAGATTCAGCTCCACTGTAGGCTTGGAAGGATGAAAAGAAGATGGTTTGAGGCTAAGAATACAGTGAAAATCGAGAATCATCAAAGTTAAACACAGACAAGTGGGGCTGAGCATCTGGTAAAGGCATCTCTGGGTGAAACAGGATGAGCAGCTCGGAAGCAGAGAATGTGAGATGCAACGGACACATCGCTCAGTAACAGAGTCAATAAAGGGTTGCCCAGCAGCCCTCAAAATATTAGGGGACCAGAACTATAATGCAAAGAAACTAGGAGAGGTGTTTCAGTCATAACTATTCCCACATACTTCAGGGATGATGGATACATGACTGCATATACGTGGGTGTATATTCTATATGGCTGCTGGGACTTACGGCTGAGGATACTAGTACAGATGATTTCATATAAAGGTAGATTTGATTGCACAGCTTCTAATTCACTTTCAGGCTACAGGTAAAGACTCAGGCACTTTCCAATATTGTTATGACTATCTCTGTCCACTTATTTGTGTATTATTGCAATTTGATGCCAAGGTCAGATATGTTTGTTAGAAAATTCATGTTTTCTAGCCCAGCATGGTGGTGCAAGCCTATAATCCCAGTGCTTGGGAGGCTGAGACAGAAGAATCACAGGCTTGAGGCCAGCCTCAACAACTTGGTGAGGCCCTCAGCAACTTAGTGAGACTCTGTTTCAAAATAAAACATAGCATAGGGCTGAGGGTTTAGTTCAGACGTACTGGGTTCAATCCCCAGTACCACAAAAAAAAGGAAAAGAAATGTTTTCTAACAATGCATTATTTCCACGAGCCATAATCCAGAGAGGCCCTTATCATCGTGATCAAGAACACACACATGTTTTTAAAATTGGGTAACAAAAGTACCTACATCCCAGAAGTATTATGCCATTATATAAAACAGAAGAGTGATAATTAATAACAATTAATTACCATAATTGATGTTGCCTGAATGTTTACTATGACTAAGGTAATTGGTTAGATACTTTATATAAAATCTCTATCTACAAACAAAACAAGTAAGAAGACTCCGGGGATGTATACTTTTAATACCCATTTTATAGAAGGGGAAGTAGCACCACAGAGAACTGAATAACCGGCCCAAACTGAGCCAACTTGGAAGTTGCAATCTGAGGATCTGCACCCTGGGCAGCTGGCTCCAGGTCCTGCCCCATCTCAACCCCGACACTTTACCCCTCAGTGCACAGGGGCATTAGCTCAGCATTTGGCAGTATGGAGAGCTCGACAAACAGAAGCCATCATGCTGGTAGTTATTACAGCATTGGGAATTCAAGGCTTGCTGGGTAGCTGAATGAATCCATGAGTCATCTACACTGCAGCCCCGAGGTGTTAATTGAAATCAGGAAGAAATGAGCTCATGGAGGGAGAAGGCAGAGGATGGCCAAGGGAGGGCTGGAATCTGGAGGCCAGGTAACCAGATGCCTGAACGCAGCCTTGGATGGTGTTCAACCTTGCAGCGGTGGCTCCCATAACCAATGTTTCCTTCCAGGACCCATGGAATGACTCTTAGATTTTGCCTCTAAGTCTTTAAAACTGTTTCTTCCACTTTTCTTCAAAGCTATGACTGACTTCCCTTTCAAAACATTTGCAAAACGGTAAGCCCTTCTTCCAAGGAGTCCCCTGAAGTTTGGTTGCGAGCGTAATCGCTTCTGTCTGGTAAAGATTAATGATGTTTCCGATACGGATAGTTCTGATTAATTGCTGGTGAAATTCCTGAGCTGAATGTCAAAGCTGGAAAATGAACTCTTAAATGAACTCACAAGACAAGAGGCCCGGGTAGCCTTGAACATAATCCAATCAAAGAGATTGCAAAGGGAAACGCGAGAGACAGTATTAAATTCATGGTGACATGAAAAGTCCTTGTTCTGTTTGGGAAGAAAATAATATCAGGTCGTTGTTCACTAAGACACTGTCCTTTGATATTGGCCAGCCTGATATGTTAAAAAAAGAAGTCTAAGCCATAATTCTTGATTTCACTCATTAAACATCTATTAGTTCTCCAAATATTCCGGTTTCCAAGTCTTGATGCTCAACGTCATATTACAAGAACCAAAGAAAAAGAAAATCCAGTGAAGAAAACAGGGGTGCTTAACTGTCTATAATTTGTTTTTGTTTTTGTGGTACTGGGGGGGATTAAACCCAAAGGCATTCTACCTCTGAGCTATGCTCCCAGACCAATTTTATTTATTTTATTTTTTTATTGCGGTACCGGGGATTGAACGCAGGGGCGTTCTACCTCCACGCTACACCCCCGGCCCTATATTTTTATACTTTATTTTGAAACTGGGTCTCACGAAGTTGCGGAGGGCCTCACTAGGTAGAGAGAGAGAGAGACAGGGAGGGAAAGAGAGAGAGAGAGAGAGAGAGAGAGAGAGAGAGAGAGAGCTGAGGCTGGCCGCGAACCCGGATCCTCCGGTCTCCGCCTCCCAAAATACTGGGATTACAAGCGTGCACCACCATGCCCGGCCAGACCAATTTTATTTTTTTATTAGGAAACAGGGTCTTTTTAAGTTGCTGAGAGCCTTGCTAAGTTGCTGAGGCTGGCTTCAAACTTGTGATCCTCCTGTCTCAGCCTCCCGAGTACTGGGATTACAGGCCTGCACCACCATGCCCAGCTAAATGTCTATCATTTGAATAAGCAGACAGGAGGAGTAAGAGTTGATAATGCCCATTGGTAAGTTGCCATTCTACTGAGGCTGGGAGTTTGATCTTACTAGGCATGTCCCAAAGCAATGATAGGAACCCATCTCTGAACATTGCCACATGAGCGTTACTAGATGATAATATTTAGAGAGCTGTGTGACCTTGGACAAATCACTTGATGTTTCAGAGTTTTGTTTCCCTCTTGTATAAAATGGAGATAACACACCAGTCTTGATTAAAATAAAGTGGTGTGCAAGTTGAAGTGAGTTGATGTGCTTTGTAAACTACAAGACGTGGTACCTATGTACTATTATGGTTAATACTATTGTACAGCTTCTCTCTGCCTCCTCATCTAAGTCTATCAGCTTAAGACCCCATGGGTACCAGCTGCAGGCCAAACGTGGAGCAGAGAATTGAGGAGGTGTTTGGTTCCTTGACTCTGGAAGTCTGTTTTAAGATCATCACATTGTAGATTACTAAAAAAGAGGCGTCTGACTCCAACCTTTTCAATACACATTGGTTTGTAAATTTTTTTCTTTATGACATAGTCCATGTTTGGAATCTGCTCCATTTATTCATTGACTACGTAGAAAATAAGATGTAAGATTTTAGCTGAGAACTTCTCTGCTGTCACCTAGCTGCAATGAATTACAACCCTGGTAGCAATAGCTCTTGTAAAAACAAGAAAATATGTCTGCATCATGTATATAGGAGGCTTGGAAATGATCGATAAAATGGCCACTTCTTTATTTTAAAATAGTGATTGATCAACACAATTGGCTCAAAAACATCTTTTAAGGGAAAATATGTACATGGGAAACTATACAAATGTATATGTTTCTGTACTGGTTATCCAGAAAACGAGGAGGGAAATGTGATATAGTAGACAGAACCAGATTGTCATCTAAAAGGAAAAAGGTAATAGGAAACAGTATCAACTTAGCTTCAGTCTTAGAGAAGAGGCAATTGGATCAGGCAACACCACGCAAACTGAGGTAAGGTGATTGCCAAATAGTGGTTGCAAAATGATATAACTAAAACATAGTGGTTAAGCTGGTTCTGTAGTTTGGCTATTGTGAATTATGCTGCTATAAACATGGACATGCATGCATCCCCACAGTAATCTGACTTCAATTCCTGTGGGAAAATCTCCAAGAGTGATATGGCTGGGTTATAGGTGTCTGTCAACAGATGAATGGATTACAAAGTAATGGTACAATCACACAATGAAATTTTACTCAGCCATAAAAAGGAACACAATTACGCCATTTGCAGGAAAATGAATGGAACTCAAGAATATAATGCGGAGATGAGCCAGTCACAGAAAGTGAAGGGTCATACGTTTTCACTCGTATGTGGAAGCTAAAGAGAAACCAGGAAACCAAGAGGACCTCAGATAAATGAGGGGAGATACTAGTGGAACTGTGGAAGGAGATCTGGGGAGGAAGGTCTGATGACAGAAATGATTCAAGTAATCCTTTGTTCCTAGATGAAGTTATCTACATCAATGTAAATATCATCTGTGGGGAAGGGGAGGGAATAGGGAGAAACCTGGAGGTACACACATCATGAATGCTGTGTGCATATATGTTTCTATCACTCGGAACCTCACCATGCTGTGACATTACCGTGCACCAATAAAATATATAGTGGCTAGGGAATATCACATAGATAGTAGACAATAGTATTTGCTCAAAATAGTCACTGTTCTTCTTTTCTGTCACCCCTCCCAGGCCACCCTGTATGGCCTGTCCCTGATGGAGGATAATAGTTATGACACCGTTGATTGTGACCTTGGTCATGGGATTGACTTTGGCCAATGAAAGAGGTCAACGTGATCTATGTTGGGGCAGAAGCTTTAAGAGTCTCTGTCTTCCACTGTGTGCACATCCCATAATTTTGTAATCCATTCATCTGTTGATGGAGACCTAGGTGGGTTCCATATTTTGGCTATTGTGAATTGTGCTACGCTAAGCACGGATATGCATTCGATCACTCCTATCCCTTTTTTTTTTTCTTTTCATGACACAGAGACTGCCTCAGACATGAGCTAGTGTTGCAGCCAGGCTCACAAATGAGAAGGCTCACAAAATGGCAGGGGGCTCCTTTCTACTCCCATTAGTCACAAATCAATGTTCATTTTTCAGAACCACTAAGATTTAGGAGTTATTCTATCCTAACCTCAGGAGACCTAGCTAACACAGTGTGCTGATTCTAGTCCCTGCTTTCCTACTTTATCTATGGTCAGCCCTTATAAATAAATACTAAGAGGAACCTTTGGCCAAAGGGTCATGCTAACTTTGGCCTGAGAAGTTTTTGTCTGCGAAGTTTGCAGCTGAGTGGCTGGACATGAGGCAGTCTCTTTCACACATTCAACATTATGACCCAGGTTGAGCTGGGTGTGGTGGCACATGCCTGTAATCTCAGTACTTGGGAGGCTGAGACAGGAGGATCACAGGCTTAAGGCCAGCCCCAGCAACTTAATGAGATTTCATTTAAAAAAAAAATAGGGATGGGGGTATAGCTCAGAGGTAGAATGACCCTGAGTTCAATCCCTAGTATCACAAAAAACCAAACCACCCAGGTTGAAGAGAATATAGACCATTAGATGAATGACAGGTTAGAGACTACAATAATATATTTTGGCAGAAAGGAATACAACTTTATATTAGTTGTAATGGACTCTGTGGCGTATTTATGGGTCAATTCTGCCATTTTCCATTGGCTCGGTTTTCTGGCATACTGAAATATTTTATTTCCTTCCTTCTACAGCCTTTAATCATACATTTTATATAATTCTTCCAGTGGTGACCCTGAGATTTCAATATGCTTCCTTGATTTATGACAGTCCACCTTAACTTAGTACTCCCCTCACCTCCCAAAAGAAATTTAAGAAATTTAAAAAAATTTAAAAAAAGGGAAGAAATTTAAGAGATTTTAACTTCATTTATGTCCTTCTGCCTGTGAGCTCTGAGGGCCATGAACTTTAGGACATATCTTAGGCACCACACAAGACGCTGTTAATACTATCAGGATTAATATTCTTTGATAAGTATCTTTAATTATTCCCTGTATGGTGCATTCCCATCTTCTCTATAGTCCCATGGTTCCATGTGGAATTATTCCTTTTAGAAAAGAATGTCCTCCATTGTTATTATTATTTCTCCTCCTCCTCCTCCTTTCTTCTCCTCCTTCTTCATCATCATCTTTATCATCTTCTTTTATTTATTTATTTGTTTGTTTGTTTCTTTGTTTTGTGGTACTGGGGATTGAACCCAGGGATATTCTAACTCTGAGCTATACCCCCAGCCCTTTTCATTTTTTAAATAGGGCCTTGCTAGGTTGCTGAGGGTATCACCAAATTGCTGAGGCTGGCCTCAAATCTGTGATTCTCCTGTCTTAACCTCCCAAGTACTGGGATTACAGGAGGGTGCCACTACATCTAGCTCCTTCATCATTTTTGAAATTAAAGTCTACTGCTAATAAATTCCCAGAACTTTTGTCTAAAAATGTCTTGATTTTGTAACAATATCTGAAAGGCCATTTTTCTTGGATATAGAATTCTAGGTTGATTCCCCTTTCCCCCTTAGCACTTTGAAGATTCCATTCCATCTTCTGGGTTTCAGTTTCTGCTGAAAATTCAGCACTTAATCTTATGACCTCTCCTTGGAAAATAGGGAGTGGTTTTACTCAACATCTTTAGATTTTCTTTTCTACTGCTTCTCAATAGTTTGATAATAATATATCTAACTGTGGTTTTCTCTATCCTACATGGAAATCACTGACTTTATGGAGTCTGAGGATTGATGTATTTAGTATAAGGTAAGTATAAATATTTTATAATTGTTGCTGAAAGCCTCCATGTAAGCAAGAGGCCAATCATATAAAATGAGGATTGTGTAAGAACAAAGACAATATTCTAGGCTTTATGAGAAATTTCAAACTCTACTTTTCACCAGATACCTTAAAAAAGGGAAAAGGAAGCAATAGACTGGTGTAAAGGATTCCCAATACATGTATCTGATGAAGGATTCATTTCTAGGATATGAAATGAATATGATATGAGGTAGAATGCCCCTGGGTTCAATCCCCAGTACCAGTACCCTTGTTTAAGAAGGTACTTAGTACCCTTGTCTAAGAAGGCATCTAGCCAGAGGGAGAAATTCTAGGATCTCTCTCATTCCATGCATGACTTCTCTCCAGGAGTCCATGTCTTTGAATCTTCTTTCTCACCTGGATGGGGAAGGTATGGGATGGGGGAAGTCCTTGGGGAGAGAAACAAGAAGGTATTTGACCTTTGGAGAAAGTATATAGCACCTGAATTTCTCTCTTTCCCTTCTCCTCTCTAGCAGTCAGTTTTGTGAACCAAGAAGAGTAGGCGAAGTTATAAAAAAAATAGAGTTTTAAAAAACGAGAATTCAGATCTGTATTTTAATGAGGCCCATGCTAAACTGTTAAATGTATTAAAAACTTTTGTTTTTGTGGTACTGGGGATTGAACCCAGGGGCATTCTACCTCTGAGCTACACCCCCAGCTCTATTTTATTTTTTATTTTGAAACGGGGTCTCGCTAAGTTGCTGAGGGTCTTACTAAGTTGCTGAGGCTGGTCTTGAATCTGCAAGCCTCCTGTCTCTGTCTCCTAAGTACTGGGATTACAGGTGTGTGCCACCATGCCCAGCATGGGCATAGATGCTTTTGTGTACTTTTCTGGTATGTATGCTATATCCTTATAAAGAGTTTGTTTTAACACGTGTATAAGGCACTGAAATGCTGCAATAAAATACTGCTTCCACAACCTAAAGTATTGTTAGTGCTGAAATAGTAGATGATATAGCTTATGTGTTAAGATAAATTTTAAGAAAGCAAACATAGCCCTTAAAAAATAAGCAGAAATGTTTCTAACTCTTTCAGATTTTTACCTTTGACTAGTTTGCCTACAGTGAGGCCTAAATATCTGTTCTCATTCCTGCCTTTTACCAAGTGGAAACTCATTTGCATGTTTTTCAGTTTTCTACCTCACAATCTTTCCCATAAATCTTTCTTTATCCAGGAAATATTTGCCTCCTCTAAGATGACTTAATAAACGGGGAGTATCATAGGATAAAAAAATACCAAAGAAGCAGAACGAGACAAATGGATCTCACTACAAGTCGCATTTCTCATATTTCTAGGTTTCTTTGCAGTTTTTAAGGACGATGTTCTGAATCCCAGAGGTGGTGCGCCCTACAGCATAGGCTACTGAGTGATGAGCTGCATTTCTTACTGGTTCGTGTCAATATGCTAGTGGGCTCCAGAGGAGCCATAATGGTCCATCATGTCAGGAGTCCAAGCGTGGAAGAGCCTGAGAATGCAATTATGCATCAGGTAATTTCATCCCGCAGAGAAGGCCGGTGACATATCAGGACACAACTGCAGACCAACCTCTGTGGCTTGCCACAATGAATAATAATACTATATTTCCAACTATGACCAGCCAAATTTAGCCCTGTGGAGAAAATGACGGAGGTGACTCAGACCTTTCAAGCACATTCTCCTTCCTTCTACAGTATCTTCAGCTATGAGCAATCAGGGGAGAGGCCGGCCATCCCAACTGGCTATTGGGTTATTGTTGGTCTACTGATGAGCCTAGCTGGATTAATAGCACAAAAAGGGCAAATCGGTATTTCAGGAAACTGTTGGCCAGGCAAACATTTTAAAGCCAAGGCTTCCTTTTTGATAGGAATTGTGTGCGGAGAGCAGGCTGTGCCCCGCTGTGAGTTACTCCATGATATGCGGAATAGCCGTTTCCATGCTGTGCATAATCCTTGAAGAGTATTTTCCAGGCTGTGCCTAATGCTGAGCCATTCTGTTTTGTAAAGCAGTGGTTTGCCATGAGCGACTCCATTCTGAGTGCAAGCACCAAGATAGAATGACTCCACACCACGTGTTCACACATAAACAGCCCCTGTCTGCCCAGCACGACCATAAGACATGAATTGATAAATAGCGTTATCCAATAATTTGAGCCAACTTATCCAATTAAATCAGGATACCTGAACACAGGGACATCCCAAGTCATATCAGACACAGGACCATGTCAATCTCCCCAGATGTGACCCCCTCACCGAAGGAGGAGCCCCCAAGACTGGACAGAGTGGCACACTGGCCCCGTCACCTGGTCCCTCATCATGAACCTCGCTGGAAAATCACTATGGAGATCAGTGTGGAGGTTTCTCAGAAGATTGGAAATGGAACCACCACAGGACCCAGCGATAGTGCTCCTGGGAATCTTTCCAAAGGAATTGAAATCAGACTATTATAGCAATACTTGCATATCCACGTTCACAGCAGCACAATTTACAAATTATGGAACCAGCCTAGGTGTCCATCAACAGATTAATGGTTCACAAAACTATGGTATATACACACAATGGAATTTTACTCAGCAACAAAGAAGAACAAAATCATAGCATTTGTAGGAAAATGGATGGAACTCAAGAATATTATACTAAGTGAGATTACCCAGCCTCAAAAAATGAATAGATGTATGTTTTCTCTTATATGTGGAAGCTAGAGAGAAATGCAGAAACAAGGGTAAGGTCAAGTAGAAGAGCAGAGACTCTAATGGAGTGATGGAGGGGGTTTAAGGAAGGAAAGAGGGGGAACAAAGACATAAAGAGGGTAACAGTTGAAATATTGCTATGTATGTGTACAAAAGAACCAATTCCAATCTCAAAGACATGTATGGGGAGGGAGATAAAGGGGAGGGACCTAGAGGGAAGTGCTCCAAGAGATGTGTGCATGTATGTTTCTATCACTGTATACCCCAGTATGATGAATCATTACAATGCACCAAATAAAAGTATATAAAAAAAAAGCAAAGACAATCACCCAGTGAGGAACTCTCTCTCTGGGCTTCAGCTCAGCAGGGTTTCTCCTGTCCCTGAAATGAAGACAGTTCCTGGCCCACTTCAAGCTGACACTTCATTTGGATACTCTGCAACCGCAGTCTGCCCATCTGGTCCCTCGCCTTGACAACTCCGCAGAACTGGTTCCTTACAGCCTTTATCTGACCACCTCCATGTCTGCTCTCTGTATCTCTCTTGGTAGAGCATCCTGTGAGCCTGCAGCCACCTTAACCCTTTCCTAGCCTTCCTAAAACCTCTATATCATTGTGTGAAAGTATGATGGGTGACTTGAGCGTCACAGATATCAGAGATTAATTTTGGAATGGAACAGAAGGATCTGTGATACCCAGAGTCTCCACACCAAGCAGACCATGAGTATTTTCGGGGAATCTATCACTTTTGGGGTGAAAGTGATAGAGCTGGTGCATTTATTGTTTTCCAATAAATTCCAACACTGTGGAAAGACACAAATGTGTTTAGTTGTTCATGGCATACCTCGCTCCTGACATAATGATATTAGAGAAAAAATAAACCTTTAAGTAAACAGAAACTCATGCCACAATTTGCTGTTTTTTGTATTTATTAATTTTTTTTGCAGTACTGGGGATTGGATCCAGGGGCATTCTACCTTTGAGCTACACACCTGGCCCTATTTTTTCATTCTTTATTTTGAAACAGGGTCTCACTAAGTTGTGGAGGTCCTCACTAAGTAGCTGAGACTGGCCACGGACCTGCAACAGGGCAAGGGTGTCTTTAGTTTTCCAGGTTCAGGTCTATGGACATGCCAGGAGGATTAAGTAGTTACTTCTGAAAGCATCTACTAAGGCCAGGTTGCTTATACATAGATATCACTTAATTATCAAGTAACCCTAACATTAATGACAGTGGTAAAAAAAAAAGCAGCTTTTTCCTGTTACTGAGTGTTAATGACATGCCAGTCACTCTAATGAAGATATAATTTGAAACACCCTCATGATGTGATTTTTTCCAGATGAGAATGGATTGCAATCCTATCATTAATGTACTTAACTCAGTGAATTCAGCTACGGTACTCTAGCAGAGTGAGAGAGGGAGAAAGAGGATCCAAGGGAAGAAGGGGGTAGAGAAATAATTCTCCAAATAGGGGTGACTTTGTTCTATGCTAGAGAGAGAGAGAGGAAGAAGAAAAAGGAGGAGGAGGAGGAGGATGAAGATGAGGAAAAGGAGGAGGAGGAGGAGGAGGAGGAGGAGGAGGAGGAGGAGGAGGAGAATGAGAAGAGGTCGTGCCCAGGAATTAGTGTGAAGAAAGGGACACAGACACATCATTTCTTCCCCTTCCTGTTCCTCTGTTCCTCTACATTGAATGAGAATTATTTTGGGTTGAGGACAAGTGCCTGAAAATACATCTCTTCCCCCAGTACTTGGGAGGCTGAGACAGGAGGATCTCAGTTTCTGGGACAGCCTCAGCAACCTAGCAAGGCTCTCAGTAACCTAGTAAAACCCTGTTTCAAAATTAAAACTAAAAAGGGCTGGGGGTATAACTTGGAGGTAAAATGCCTCTGGGTTCAATTCCCAGTAACACAACACACACACACACACACACACACACACACACACACACAACCTCCCAACAACCCCTGAGCAAAAAACATCTTCATTTAAAACTGAAGAAGCAGAAATCTTTTGATGTTGGGCAATGAAAATTATTTCACTTTCAGAAGCAATCTTAAATACCACGGACTTCTACCTTATGTTCTTGCATTAACACTTAGCCTTCACGCCTACACCCACTCTCTCAGCAGGAAGAGGACACCGTGCCTGTTGTGCTGAGTTTCAGAGAGTTCCAATGCCCAAGGTAAGGAAGTTCCCAGGTTACGGCATTGAGACAAAGAGAAATCTACTGACTTCAACCCCCTTCCATCTATAATATGATTCTCCTATGGTGGCACCAGAGCTGGAGGCTACAGAAGACAGTGGTTCACCAAGGGTGTGCATGGCTATCCATACAGCCAGAGTATGCCCAGGTCTACTTGCAGAAATTGTGATCAGTACATATGGGGTTTTATTATTATTATTATTATTATTATTATTATTATTTTATGGTAGTGGGGATGGAACCCAGGACCATTCTACCTCTGAGCTAAGCCCCCAGCCATATTTTATTTTATTTTTTATTTTGAAACAGGGTCTCACTAAGTTGCTGAGGCTGGCCACAAACCTGCCATCCTCCTGTCTCAGCCTCCCCAGTACTGGGATTACAAGTGTCTACCACCACTCCTGGCTTGAGGTTTTATTTTAAACAAGTGCTCAGGAGAAGTTGGTCCACAAGATAAGACAGCTACACTTTGAGGAATATGAGCAATTAGTTTGAAAGAGCATACTTAGAATCATAATTTTATATTTCTTAGGTGATAAAAGATACTTTTTTTTTAAATTAAAGAAATTTTTCTTCTGGAATTTTCATGGGACAAATAAAAAATTGAGTAGAACTTGATAGATGGGTAGAATTTTGGCCCTTAGATTTCTTTTCTATTTGACACGGATCATAATTAACATTACAGGATTGCTGTGAGCATTCAGAGATACAACCCATGAAAGCCAACTAATATGTATGCAGTAAGTATTTAATATCTGCTTGTAATAAGTATTATAAATATTGCTTTTTCAAGGCCTACCTAAACAAATGATTGAAATTACTAACAACATTCCTTTTAGTGCGTAGAACATTACTCCCATTATGCTTTAAAATATTTCCCTCTATTTTTACTTAACAATGATTTTGATAAATCCTGTTGAAAGCTGCCAATTAGTTTTACAAGAGAGTTGAACAGAGATGGCATTTATACTAGAACATTCTGCCACCTGCAGGTAACTAAGGGCTGCTGCAATTTTCACAAAAATTAAGAACCAATGTTAATACTAATTGAGTCACTTTTTTATTGTTGTTTGGTACTGGGGATTGAACTGAGTGGCATTCTATCTCCAAACTACACCCTCAGCCCTTTTTATTTTTTTTATATTTTGAAACAGGGTTTCTCTAGGTTGCTAAGGGCCTCACTAAGTTGCTGAGGCTGGCTTCGAACCTGCGATCCTCCTGTCTCAGCCTCCCAAGTACTGGGATTTTAGGCTTGTACCACCGTGCCTGAATAACTGAGCAATTGTTGGCGCAATGGCCCTTGCTCAGAATCTATGAGGCTCAAAAATTCCTCCTTGCCTTCTTGCTAATTAATACAGGCATCCTTGGTATGCATGGAGATTGATTCTAGGACTCCTCTGGGGACCAAAATCCTTGAATGCTTAAGTCCCTTAGATCAACGAATGGCATAACATTTGCATATAACCTCCTATATACTTTAAATCATCTCTAGATGACTTATACCTAATGCCATGTAAATTCTATGTAAATAGTTGCTATACTGCATTGCTTTAGGGAATAATGACAAGAAGAAAAAAGAAATCTGTGCATGTTTAGTACACACATTCTTTTTCTGCTAATAGTCCCAATCTGCAGTCGGTTTGATCCATGGATGTAGAAACCACAAGTATGCAGGACTGCATGTTATTATCAGCAGTTGTTAGCAAAAAAAAAAAAAAGAAAAACCTTTTTAGATATGACAGCCAACAATGTTTATGCTTTGGAATTCCATGAAAAGCTCACAAATTCAGCTTTTATTGGACTTTTTCTAATCAACTAATTCAGTGGTTTTAAAAGGGTTATTCCTGGATCAGCAGCAGAACCTGGGGCTCTGTTAGAAAATGCAAATACATGGGCTGTACCCAGCTTTGGGAATCTGAATCTGGTTCTTACAGGCTTGGTGGTGGGGTTCTGGGGTCCGCTGCATGCTGAAGTCTGAGAATCAACTGGCGTTGGAAGTGGGGGTTTCCAGAGGCCAGCAGGATGGGGGCTATGGTCAATCCTGGGCACTTATAGAATTTTAGTAGGGAGGGAAGAGAAGCCAGGGAGAAAAGCCCAACCTGTGTGTATAGTTTCATAAATCAGCAAAAAAAAAAAAAACCCACCTCATTTTTTATAACATTAGATCTCATGTATTGGTGCCATTATGATTTTAATACTTTCCAGCTAGAGGACACTACTTTTTCTCAAGACTTTAAAATAAAGGAAAGGTTGGCTTAAGTTGTTTCCTACTTTCTCTTACATTAAAATCATTTATGAGATTCAACTAAATCCCTTAAGTACCTATCTTTTTTCTTTGTGCACATACTTACAATGCAAAGTACAAACCTTTTTTGAGTTAAACAAGACATATGACTCCTGCTTACATTATATAAAACCAGCCAAAAAATAATAAAACTTGGTCATTATTACCAAATACCCTAATGTATATTGGGATGGGAGAGTATTCCTATTTGCAAATGTGGACTATAAAGCAAGGCACATCCTTCTTCGATTATGTCAGAGTCTCTGGATTTTTTTTATACTATGAGATAATGTATATAGGCTTTTAAATCTCTGGCCAAAAAGCATCGTAAAGATGGTCAAAATGTCCTGAGAATATGTATAGTGTCAGTGAAAACTCATAAAGCTGGTTGCAATAGTGAAAAACACAAAACAAAACTGAGTATCACAGTGAGGTCTCTCCTACCTGGCAACAACTCCCCGGGGCTGAACAACAGCAGCATTCAACTCAGCTGCCACACTTGCCTGGTTCCTCCTCACGGAGGCAGAGAGGACTGTGGACCAAGGTTCAGGGTGCCCCAGGAGAATCCCATCTTCCCCCTGGCTTGCTGACTGAGAGACTCTATCCCTTTGCCTACAGAACCTTCCTGAACCTCACTGCCCTCCACTGCTGGATAGGGATGAGAACACGCCCTGCCTTAGGTAGCAGTGTGAGAACTTAAGGAGGCTCAGACAGGGCTGCACGCTGCATGCCCCTGGAGAGCTTTTAAAACGACTGCAAAGATCCAAGTAGAGCGCTTAGCATGATGCCTGCACTGTAGGGATATGAGGGGCACTCGTCATTATTATGGTACTCACAGGGTATTTTGCTAAATGGTCCTTGCTGGCCATGGGGTACTTTCAAGTCGCTTGGAAAATACTCATGTGAGGTTCTGCATGAGGCATTCGGAGGTGTTTAATCTGGATTGGTGGTGACCCCAGGCTCCCTAGTTGACTCTGATGTGGAGCCCAGGTGGAGAACAGAGTTGCTGTATTATTCATTGAAACAAGACTAAAATAGAGGTCTTCCCTTTAAAGTGTCCACAATCTCACAAGAGAGACACAGTCAAGATGAACGGTAATGACAGAAGCCCAAGACTGGAGTGCTTAAGTATGTGCCGGATCCATGCTGAGCACGTTACAGCTATAGATCACATCTCTTTATGGCAACACCATAACATGGGTACTGTTATTATTACTCACATAAAAATAGTTAATGTCCCCATTACTTAATAAGCTGAAGAAGAATCCCTTGTTTCATGGAAACGGGAGATGAGTTCGGGATTGCAAGCACACATGCAGGACTACAGGCAGATGAACTTTTCTACATAATCAAGGCTGAGACATCTAAATGTCTGAAGAGACAGAGAGAAGCGACCGGAAGTGGAGGTTTGAAGGGCTAAGCAGAGGGCAAAAGAGAGAAGGCTTAGACAGGAGAATTTGAAGTAGACATATGTACAAATGTCCATAGTGTAGAGGTGTTCAATAAAAAATATAAACGTGCAGCCGGGCTTGGTGGCACATGGCTGTAATCTCAGCTACTTGGGAGGCTGAGGTAGGAGGATTGCAGATTTGAGGCCAGCCTGGGCAACTTAGCAAGACTCAGTCTCAAAACAAAAAATAAAAATGGCAGGGTAGCTCCACGGTAAAGCACCCCTGGGTTTAAATCACTAGGGGAGAGAGAGAGAGAGAGAGAGAGAGAGAGAGAGAGAGAGAGAGAGGGAGAGAGGGAGGAGAGAAAGGAAAGAAATAAAAAAAGGAAGGAAGGATAAGCTATAAGAATGCATGGCATCACTGCATTTCTTCTAGAAACCAGTCTATGACCTAATTGATACTGAGGTTACACAGGTCAACCCCTGTGTTCAAAAGTTATAGCTGTCACGGGGTGACGTCCTCATTAGAGAGATGAGGAAGCCAGGGTTTAACAGGTTAAATAATATGGTGCCCAGAGTGAAGAGCTAGTGAATTCCTGAGTCTGAATTCTTAAACATCTGTCTGGTGTTATCAGGTAGATGGTGGCTCTGTTCAATTGTTATGGACAAACACCTTCTCCCTGGGGGAATCAAGAAGCACTTGACAAGGAAGACCTTTTAGAGGGAAGGATGACTGGGTTTGGATAAAACTGGGTGGGAAAGAGAAATCTTTGAGATAAGGACTGGGCAAAAAGACTCAAGGTAGGAAGTATTTGAGAAATAAGGAAGTTATCTTTTGGGATCCAAGGATAGATCTACTGTTCAGGGTGCTGGGAATTCAGGGAGAAAAGAGAGGCATGGGTTGGAGTTTAGAGCTCTTTACTTTTAGAAACTGGGACACCGTCCAAGAATATGTTTGGCTTAATTTGATTCCTCTACTGTGTCTTTTGGCTTTTAGTGGGAATGTGCCCTCTCTATTTGGTACTTTCTCCTCCTGGTGTATCTATTGAGCTTGTGAATTGGCCAGGTGGTACTGAGAGACAAAAAGAATTTTGAACTTATGTTTGCATAAACGTAAAGCAAAGTTATGATCAAAAGAAGTGTATAATTGGGTGTTTTTTATCCTATCTCAAGTCGTATGTCAGAAACACTTCTTTTTTCTTTTTAACTTCTGTGTGTCTTGTGAAGTGGCTCAGTGAGAACTCCTGCACTGTGAATGTGCATTTCAACTCAGAACCACCTAAAAGTCAAAGGGTTCAAGTCTGGGAAGTTGAGAATGCGTTTTCTGAACAAACTCCTGCCACTGAAAACTGGCCAATGTTTTTCTTTTTTTTTGCTGGTACTGGGGATTGAACATAGGGGCATTCTACCTTTGAGCTACATCCCCAGCCCTATTTTATTTTATTATTTGGGAACAGGGTCTCGGTAAGTTGCTGAGAGTCTTGCTAAATTGCTGAGGCTGGCTTTGAACCTGTGATCCTGCTGTCTCAGTCTCCCAAGTAGTAGGATTACAGGTGTGCGACCCCATGCCTAGCTCTAGCCATCCTTTTTGGTGATGCACTTTTTATTGGTGCAATGCACAGATTTCCCAGGTACATTAATAATTAGGTCAATCGGTTAATACTGACAAGTTCCCATTCCCAAGAAAGGACTAGAATTTCCAATGTTTATAAAGGTATGAAGCATAGGAGAATTAGCATAAGTAGGATGAAATACATTTTTTGCAAGTTGTCTCCTTTCCTGAGCTCTTGATCCACCTTTCCTCTTCCTGTTCTTACACAAGCCACAGACAAGTTGGCTGGAATTTGCATAGAACCCTTCATTCCAGAGCCCAGAGTACTTTGAAGAGAGGAATATAGGAATTTTTTAAAGTAATTTTTAAGTTGAAAGCCTAATCTTAAATCTTTTTTTTTCCTCAGGGATTGAAAATCCACAACTTAGTCATTCCTTTGGAACAAAGTAAATAAAAAATCTCTATCAGGTTTTTCAATGTAAGCATTTTGGTTGTTTGGGGCCATCTGACTCTTTTGTAGGGTTCTGCATGTTGCAGAACATTTAACATTATTCCTGTTCTCTACCACTAGGTGTCAGTAACATCAACACACCCACTCAGGACAGCCCAAATACCTCCCGCCACTGCCTATGTCCCCTGGGGACAACATCTCCCCAGAAGAAAATTCCCTACTTTATATCAATCTTCATTTTGTTTTCCAATTCTTCACCCCAACCTCTCTAAACAGTACAGTTGAAAGAGACATAAAATCCAGCAGTAACGGAATTAAAATAATAAAACCAGCCATGTTCCTTTTTTAATTAAAAGTTTAAGAGCATTAAAATGAACTCTCCGAAAGTTTTAAGTAGATGAGAAAAGTTATTAAAAAGATCGGTAAATAATCCAAGGAACTGAAAAGAAAAAGGAAGGGTAGAGAAAATATTTTAAACCGTGGAAATGATGTCCCTCTCTGAAGAAATGGATGGTTACTTTTAATATGACTTTGGTATTAATACAGTGTATGCACACATCTTTTGTTCTTCAGCCTAGGGTAATTACCATGGGATATCTGAACATTAAATCTAGAAAAAGTTTCGAAGCTTGATCTAGGAACTGGTTACTAATAAGATATTAAAAAAAGAACATAAACATGACAAAGGTTATGGGTATTTTTCTTTCAAAATGATTATTTTGGGAATAAGCAAAATGAAATTCATCTCCAAGTTCTCTCGTGGTTATTAAAGGGGAAGATATGAAAGGAAATAGTTTATATTTTAATTGGCTGTGTTTCATCAAGCTTTAAGGCATAGTAGTTGTATTTTTAAACATATATTGTAATTTTTACCCGGTAGTTGCTGTTTTTACACTTAGTCTAGTGTAGTATAAAAGTAAATGATTATGAAATTGACATAATCATAGAGAAACTCCTGGTCTAGTGGTTTTTAATCTTAGTGGATTATTTCAAATACCTTTTGAACTTTTAGAAAATACAGATGTCCAGCCTGGCATGATGGCACATGCCTGTAATCCTAGTACATTGGAGGCTGAAACAGGAGGATCACAGGTTTGAGGCCAGCCTCAGCAACTTAGCAAGGCCTTCAGCAACTTAGCAAGACCCTGTTTCCAAATAAAAAAAGAAAATAGGGGTGGAGTGTAGCTCAGAGTTAGAACGCTTCTGGATTCAATCTCCAATACCAAAAGAAAAAAATACAGATGTCTAGGCCCCACTGAGAGAGTCTCTGACTTAAATGGTTTAGGGGAGGCTACACTATGATTTTAAAATACTCTTTAGGTGATACTAACATGTGCCCAGGTCGAGAACCACTGGTCTTGTCCATGGTTTGCATACTTACATGCTTACAGGGACCAGGATATTAATGCAAATTAATTACACGGTCCAGTGTGAGACAATAGGACCTAGTGGAGACTGTGGTGAATGGAGATTCTGTGTGCTGCCTAAAAACTTTCTGCTGCTCAGGCATTTCCTTATGGGATTGCGGCCCCAATTTTTATCAGAAGCCTGAAATACAGGCAAACCTTTGAACACAGTAAGAGGTCAAATGAATTATGCCAGTTCGCAACCCTAAATCCAGTCTAATTTATTTATTTTACCAATGAAGAAACTGAGAGCCAGACGTGGCACAACTCTATCATGACACAGTTAGTGGAAGAATTGAGATGGCTAAGAAAACTTGTCCTGATCAGAAGAGATGCAATACCTTGAACCTCATTCCTTCCCCTGGACTCACAGTTGGCCTTTGTGCTAAGACAAGAGATTTCACTAAAAACACCTTAAGGACCAGTCTGCTTTGCAATGGAAAATAATATGTTTAAGAAGTGGAGGAAAAACAATGAAAAGGGTTACTACTAAAAGCCAGTTAGAATCAATGAGCACATTTGCAAAACAGATTCAGCATTTACTTCCCTCTTCCTTCTTTTGGAGCCCAAGCCGACACTATTCCAAAGACTGACAATCTCAGAATATGTAAATATCCTACAGACTTTCCCCAAATTCTCTAGATGAGTATTAAAGAATCCCTCACCAGCCCTTCTTAGCACATGTGTAGGAATTATGAACAGAAACCGAGAGTTGCTGCCATGGCAAGCCAGTATAAGAGGTGTCCTCCAACCTCAGGTTCCAGGATCTGTGGATTCTACCAAGCATGGATTGAAAATATTTGGAAATAAAAAAAAATGCATCTGTACTGAACATGTTTTTCTTGTCATTATCCCCTAGACAATACAGTGTAAGAGCTAATTACATATCACTTACATTGGATTAGGTATTACAAGTAATCTAGAGATGATTTAAAGTATAAGGAAGGATGTGAGCAGGTTCTTTGCAAATACTACGCCATTTTATATAATGGGCTTGAGCATCTTTGGGTTTCGATAGCCAAGGGGGCTCCTGGAACCAACACCCACAGATACCGAGGGACGACTGGATACATTGGACTACAGAAGATGAAACTAGGCTGCTGTTACTCACAAGCTTCTCTAGACTGACTTACTTATTATTTATTTATTTATTTATTTATTTATTATTTTTATTTTTTTTGCGGTACCGGGGATTGAACGCAGGGGCGTTCTACCTCCGCGCTACACCCCCAGCCCTATTTTTTATACTTTATTTTGAGACTGGGTCTCACGAAGTTGCGGAGGGCCTCACTAAGGAGAGAGAGAGAGAGAGAGAGAGAGGGAGAGAGAGAGAGAGAGAGAGA
>PVJS01025370.1:0-10623 GCA_004027185.1 Glis glis
AAAAAAAAAAAAAAAAAAAAGACAGACATTCACTTAACGAAAAAACTAGAAGACATTAAAATTTAATCAAGAAGCCCCGCATGGTGGCGCACTCTTATAATCCCAGTACTTGGGAGGCTGAGACAGGAGGATCGCAGGTTCGCGCCCAGCCTCAGTTACTTAGGTCCTCTGCAACTTAGTGAGACCCTGTTTCAAAATAAAGAATAAGAAATAGGGCTGGGGATGTAGCTCGGAGGTAAAATGCCCCTGAGTTCAATCCCCAGTACTGCAAAAAATCTAATCAAGAATTCATAGAAACTTTATGAGTTTTTAGATTTAGTAAGAAATAGTCCTATTTTCTCCTACTAGGAATAAATTTTGTATGAACAGGGAAACATATTTGGAGATTAAAAAAATCCTACTTATCAATGGGTTGTGCCCCTGGAAAGAAGGTTTGTATGCAAGTCATCTACCCATTTTTATTATTAGCATCACGCATATAGGGGTGATTATGCAATAAATAGAACACTCTTGGTTCTAGTCCTTGTGATTAATAAACATTTAGGAAAAACAGAACAAAAATGTTTGAAGATAAATCTTTGAAGATAAAACAAACATTTTTGGAAAACTCAAACTGAATTTGTCTTTCCCAAAGAGCAGGTATCATTTAGCAAAGGGCTACTTCAGTGGTAACGGGCACCCCCAACATTGTACCTCTATTAAGAAGATGGCACCAGTATTATGAGCAATGGTGTCCACCTGTGGTCATTTCTCTTTTTTATGCCATAAAAAATGATTTTTGTATGTGTGGTACTAGGGATTGAACTCAGGGGGATTCTATCTCTGAGCTACCACCCACAGTCCTATTTATTTTTTATTTGAAACAGGGTCTCTCCCAGTTATCATATACTCTTGGCCTGGAACCTGTGATCCTCCTATGTCTCAGCCAGCCTCCAAAGTGCTGGGATTACAGGTGTACCTGTAGTCATTTCTTTTTTTTTTTAATTTTTTTTTAAAAAAAAAAGAACCCAGGAGGTTTCAATTGCCCTGGGGATTGAACCCAGGGGCAACTTACCTCCCAAGTACTGGGTTACAGGTGTACCTATAGTCATTTCTTTTTTATTAAAAAATATTGAACCCGGGGGGGGGTTCAATTGCTCCGGGGATTGAACCCAGGGGCAACTTACCTCCGGGCTACACCCCCAGCCCTAATTTTTATTCTTTATTTTGAAACAGGGTCTCACTAAGTTGCAGAGGACCTAACTAAGTAGCTGAGGCTGGCCACAAACCCGGATCCTCCAGTCTCAGCCTCCCAAGTACTGGGATTACAAGCGTGCGCCACCATGCCCGGCTAACTATAGCCATTTCTATCAGTTCTGCTGACACTCAGAAATGACATAAGAACTTGTGATATCTGGGACTGTCTGATTCACTGCAGGATAGGTTTTATGTTAAAGAGACTAGCCCTCTGTTCAGCATGTCTAGGTTTTGCATTGTGTGCTCACAAAACAACAAAATAACAGTTCAGAGCCCTTTAACACCATTTGGTACTAAAGCTAATTGCTGAAGGAACACAGGACAGAGGGGAAAAGAGAAAAGGGAAAACTGGAGTATTAATTCTTTCCCTCCACCCATACATACTAAAGAGTTTTGACTCATGGCCACCCTAGGGAGGTTCACAGCAAATTGAGGGACAGCACTGTCTGGATAAAAGTATTTGCCTGTTTGCATGACCTGTTTCATCTTCATTTAAAAGTCTGATAGCAACCAGATGTCCCACAATGATGATAAATTTAATTTACTTCCAATTTCTCAAGCTCTTCTACAGATTCAGGCAGCAAAGTCACAGCATTAGCTCCCTGAGCCAGGCTGCATCACTGAAGGGGTGGAATTGATCAGGCAGAGATTGCAGTGCATGGTAAGAGTCTCCTAAGGAGGGAGATGGCAGAAATCCAGACATCAAATGGATGATGAAATGGCCATTTCCATTAAGGGAACATCACATCACAGATATTAATTAGGAGGTACTATAATAAGGTTAAGTGGAAGTGGAAAAATGCTGAGTATAAGTCACCCCAATGTCCTTAGCTTGAGGTGATTACAGATCTGAAGGTAAGCCATGGATCTACAATTTTCCACTCATTGTATAATGGCTGTAGAGAAGTTAGACATATATATAATGTTATATATATATATATAAAATGGCTGTAAAGAAATTAGGCTAGAGAGAGACCAGAGTTAATGCCAGTGTTATCATTTTCAGGTGGGGACAAACTATCTTTTAAAAAAAGGTAATATCCCCAGGGAAAATGACATCCTTTATTTATAGTGACATTAATGGCAGATGACAAGGGACTCTGTTACTATCCTTAAAAGAAACAAAGTACATGAAACAGATTAGCAAACATTAAACATTCAGCAAGCTCTATAATCTCCAAGTAAGATAAAATCAAACAGATATACACCTAGACAAATCATAATCAAACCATTTTGAAAACAAAAACAAAGATTCTGAAAGCAAAACATAAAGGACAAAATTTAGTTGCTCTCCTGATGGTTGCCTGCAAATGCTTCAAGATTAGACCTCAGAGTCTTAGTTTTGTCGTGTACCTCCTCAGAGGTAACTTAGTTTTGTACACATTTGATATAAGTCATAGGGGATGGTCTTTCTCCCATTGTAATAATTGAGAAAAACAATAAACCAAATTCGCCAAACCAGGTGAGTGTTTATAGTTTCCCATACAAAGCTCAAAGCAACAACAGATTCCAAGATCAAAAAAGAAATCCAATTTTTCAAGGAAAAGAAAAGTACTGGCAATTGATGGCCCACTATGGCCTTTATGCAGGAATGTTCTTTAAGGTACTCATTGATATAAAAAGTTAAATTTAGACATGCTGGCTGATTAAGAGATATGAGGTAAGCACTAATTTTTTTTTGCAACTAATTCACAAGAAAATACTGTGGCATAGTGACAACTCAGTCTGAAGAAACTACAAGAAAACAACTTAAATCTCTATAATAGATTTAAGAGTATAAATTTGACTAAAACTTGCCCTCTTCTCCTCCTGTAAGGAGAGGCATTAAGATAATCATACTTCTTCTTTTGGAATTAGAAATTAGGGTAATCATAAGGTTATTGATTTATTTCTCTTCTATAGGGCTCACTGTTGTACTGATTCCAAATATATATTGTTAATGTGTTTTTATACTTACAGTCTTCATATAGAAGTATAACAAATCACTTTTAAAATTTATTTTTAATAGAAACAAATCACTTTCAAATTATAATGGGGAAAACAACAGAATCCACGCTCAAAGGTATATTGTTATTTCTTTTTAAAAGATTATGTCATAAGCCGGGTGTGGTGGCGCACACTTATAATCCCAGTACTTGGGAGGCTGAGTCCGGAGGATCTGGGTTCGCGGCCAGCCTCAGCTAATTAGTGAGGCTTTCGCAACTTTGTGAGACCCGGTTTCAAAATAAAGGATAAAAAATAGGGCCGGGGGCGTAGTTCAGAGGTAGAATGCCCCTGGGTTCAATCCCCAGTACCGCAAAAAAAAAAAAAAAAAGATTATGTCATAAAACTTCAGACAGGAGAATAAAAAATGTCAAGAAAGAAAAGGTTGAGAATCAAATGTGTTGCTCACGACATTCTAGGAAAATAAGACAATTTCAAAAAGCAAGTATAAATAATGAATAAAAACACTGGGACTATGCCTATTGGAGAGAAAAGCTTTGCATGGGTAGCCTCTAATCTTCATGACAGATATTCACAGATAGGAAAAACAACCCCACGGTTCAGATTTCCTAAAACTGACCTGTGATAATAAGACATTCATTGTGCTCCAGCACCTCAGTGAAGAGCCGCGAAACGATCAACTCAGGGTTGATTAAGAAGCGGATTTCTTCTTGCACAAGTCCTGCACTGGTTACTCCACCTCCAACAAAACGATTTGCAAAATCCACCTGTTTGGGAAAATGTGGTATGTTAAATGATGATCTAAAATACTTACAAATATGATAAAGAAGCACTGGGTCCTGTAAGCTCTAATCTTCTTTTCCTTTCCCATGAAAATCAGTCCTTAAATTAGTAATCTTTCCAAGGCGGACAGATTGCAGTTGCCTGCCCTCTTTCTACCTAATTGCAGTTAACATGTCTACATATTTCTTTGGGTCCCAAAAGTGCAGAAGAACCTGGAAAATAGAACTTTTAGACAAAATATCATCTATTACATGAACTCCTGCTTATGAACCTTATTTGTGTTTCCAGGGCTGTAAGTTAAGGGAGATTTTTCTCTGAAAAGGTTCCAATGCCATTTCCCTACATTCACTATTCAACCTCCCTTTATATATTTCATATATCTTTAAAATAATCTTATGTTTTTTTATTACCCTTTGATTGGTTCAATGTAATTATACATCATAGTGAAATTCAAAGTGATATAAACACACATGCACACATCACTTGGTATATTTCCATCTTCATATCTTTCTTATATGTCAATTGTTATCCAAAAGAACTGAAAAATCTAGTAGCTATTTTGCATTAACCTTTTTCTTCAGTGGAAGAATAAAGGATGGAATTTTTGTCCTAAATTCAACCCCAAACTACATGAATACTACCAACTGTTTTTAATATACCAACTTAAAATATAAAAAAGGGAGAAATAAAACACAGTATAAGAATAGTGACTCAACTAAATATTTTCAACGTAGTCTGCAAATATATATTTTTCTTTTCTTTTCTTTTCTTTTCTTTTTTTCTTTTCTTTTCTCTTTTCTTTCTTTTTTTTTGCGGTACTGGGGATTGACTCCAGGGTCGTTTTACCTTGCGGAGGGCCTCACTAAGTAGCTGAGGCTGGCCGCGAACCTGGATCCTCAGGTCTCAGCCTCCCAAGTACTGGGATTACAAGCGTGCACCACCATGCCCGGCTTCTTTTATCTTTTCTTTCTCTTCTCTTTTCTTTTTGTGGTGCTGAGCTCTAAACCCAGGGCTTTGCACATGCTATAAAGTGCATGACTAAACTACATCCCCAGTCCTAAAAAGAACTTATGTAAAGTACTAGGATGAGATCAACAAGCTACTGTTGATAAAGAGGAGTTACTTAAGCCTCATGAGAATGCATACTCAAGCCCGGCCAGGTGGTGCAGGCTTGTAATCCCAGTACTTGAGAGGCTGACAGGAGGATCACAGGTTCAAGGACAGCCTCAGCAAGTAGTGAGACTCTCATAAACCTAGCGAGAACCTGTTTCCAAATTAAAAAAATAAAATAGGGCTGGGCATGTAGCTCAGAGGTAGAATGCCCCTGGGCTCAATCCCCAGTACCACACACACACACACACACACACACACACACACAAAGCATACTCAAACTGCCGTTATTTATTTCAGTTTATTAAAGAAATGGTGTCTATCTTGCCTTAAATTATTCTGAAGAGTTAGGGTTACACATAGACACACAGCTGTGTACATACACAGTCATACACACAAGTAAAATAGAATTTACTAAGTACCTTAAGAGGCTTATATGCTTTCAAACGATTGTAAAATATAAGATCTCTTAAAACTTATTTGTATTCTCTAAAATAATTGATACTAAATGGTAATCTGAAGCTGATTTTACAAAATAGTAGAACAGGAATATGAATCAGGCCCGGTGTGGTGACACATGCCTCTAATCCCAGTACTCAGGAGGACTGCAAGTTTGAGACCTGCCTGGGCAACATAGCAAGACCCTCTCCTAAAAACAAGAGCCTCCCAACCCCCCAAAAAAGAAACAAAGAAATATGAATTTTTTACTATGTGAAAAGATAGAAATTAATAGAGAGCAAAGTAGTCTTTTTTCTGTTGTGTGGTCCTGGGGATTGAACTCAGAGGGAAACATAACACTGATAAATTCCTGAAATGAATTACTATACAGAATCATATATTTGGGTTTGTAGTCCTGAGTACTAAAAGCAATGCTAAAACAAAACAAAACAAAACAAAACAAAACAAAACAAAACCAACCAACCAAAAAACCTCAAGTAACTTTTCAGCTTATATTGAAAAATAAAATAATTTTGGTGAAAGTGTTGATTAGATTTATTTAGTGTATATGAGACCTTTAGGCACTGGGTGATTCATGGCTTAAACTGTTTCATTCAGTAAATATTTACTGAGCACTGTGCTGAGAACCATGGGGAGTAAGAAGTACACTGCTCCTGGCCTCATGTGATTCACAATCTAGATGGGAGCCAGGCATGTAAGCAGAATGATGACATTAGAGAATCCATTAGTATAAATTAGATACTTTCCAAATTAGAGAATTAAGTAAAATCTGAACATGGGAAAAAGATAGGGTAACTTTTAAGAGGACATGGCGCTCAGTACAGAGTTAGATGACATACAGGTTGAGGAGCGGCAGCGCAATGCAGGGGACCCAGTTGTATGAGGGGAATGGCAAATAGCTTCTGCGTGATGCCTGCAATGTAGAGTACATTATGGGGATGGCTATAGTTGGTGAAAAGGTGGTCTGGGGTCTAGAGAATTTTTGCTTGATTTTGAAGGTTCAAAGAAAGATTTATACAACAACTGGACCTGTGTTTTAGTAAGATAATGTAGGTTACAGTTTAAGGAATAAACTGGAAAAGTATAAAACTAAAAGCAAAAAGGTTACTTCGATGTCTATTGACTAGGTTTGCACAGGCACTACCAGGGCAGTGGCAAAGTAAAGGAAAGAGAGGAGACCCAGCAAAGCAAAGAAATGGATGGCATTTGAGAACTGAGAGGCCAGCTAAATGCTTACAAGTGCAACGCTACTGCAGACACAAACGAGAAACTGAGGAGGTGTACAATCAGCCTACCTTAGTTCTTCCTGGAATAAGGTCTATGGCAAATGAAAAGGTAAGAACTACCCAACTTCTGTACTATGTGCTAATGATCACGAAACACATGCAAAGTGCATGCTACAGCTCACTCTGAATAGAAGGCCAACAACAACAATTAATCGAAACATGTGCCTCTCAAAGTAGGGGTCTTTAAGAAAACCGAGGTTCCTACTACTTAAAAAAGTCCTTAATAAAAGGCTCTCTAGAACAGGTGAGAAACCTGTTCCAGTACATGAAAGCAAGCATATGAGTACTTCTTTATTTCTAGCCAGTCATTTTACAAGTCTCTTTACTTTTAAGCTACTTGTTCAGATTACTCAGCTTCTGAATTATAACCTGATGAAAAGAGGGAAATGATAACACTCCTCGGAGAGGTTCTGTTGTTGTTGCCATTCAGCATAATGTGATTTGTGTGCTACCCCAGGAGCTTTGCAACATTGCAACACAATACTCCCTGATCTCCTGCGGAGGCGAGGCACCTCATGGGTAGGGAGAACAATTAATAGTGCTGGAGCCTTTCTGGTATTCTTTTCATCTACTGAGGCCTCACATTTCAACTATAATATATTCCAGGGAAGTGGGGAGAATCTCAATCTTGACTGTTGTTAAATAATTCCTTGTTGAACTGTACTGTAATGAAAGGTCAGCACTCCTGTGGTGCTAACTAGCAGTAGCTTTGTTTAGTTCATGTGTATTAAAGACTCCCTCGTTTTATCCAAGACTTTAATGTAGGAGCGAGCGAACTTCATAAAGAAAGGAATGTGGGGGAGAGTGATATTCATTTGAAACAGTTTTTAAGCACATCTTAAAATTATTTAAGTAGAAGAAAAAGTATATGATTATATGTATACTAAATATATTTTTGTTTTTATGAAAGTATAGGACAAATTACTAATTCAGTTATCCTAAGTATTCTTTATTTACAAACTCAAATAATCACTGAGAGAAGGTGATCTCAAAAGCAACATAGTTTGCTTCTTTAAAGATTTTTTTTGTGGTACAGGGAATTGAACCCAGGGACATTCTACTTTCAAGGTACACCCCCAGCCCTATTTTTTATTCTTTATTTTGAAACAGGGTCTCACTGAGTTGCAGAGGGCTTCACTAAGTAGCTGAGGCCGGCTTTGAACCTGCAATCCTCCTGTCTCAGCCTCCCAAGTACTGGGATAATGAGCATGTGCCACCATGCCTGGCCTTTAAAGATTTTAATTACAAATATATCTAAATAAAAGGCCATTCTAAAAAGAATATGATCATTAGTCACTTGGAACATATGTATGTGATAATTACAAATCAGTCTAGTTAAATCCATCTATTGTCTAACAATTTTTTATTTAGCTTCTGATCCAATGTAAGCCTTAAATAAGTATCTAAGGAGAAAAATCAGCTATTCCCAGTATAAATGAAATGATATACAAGCTTCTTTCAAAGGAAACTAAGTTTACAATGCTCTTACAAATGGGATAAAAACACAAAACACCAACACGAATTAAAAAAAACTCTAAATCAAAAGCAAAATATGTGCTTAAGTTAGTTATTATGACATTTTAAAGCTATATACATGGGGTGTTTTGTTAACATTTTTCCAAATAAATTAAACAAATAACAATAACAACTTAATAACAAAGATTGAGGAATAGACAGAATCACCTGCTTTTTAACAAACAAAAGACATTAGCAAGCACAGCAAGCTCATGTGCTTAAGACTGTTATATATGGTAGGGACACCTTTCTTATCCATCAGTTTTAGATGTCTGCCTCCCAGACCTAAACAAGGCTGTTGGTGGCAGAAAAACATCTCAAGCTGGTCATCATTTGGAACAGAGCAAGAGCCTTTAAAGAAAAAGAACAAAACTGCCTGGTGACAGCTTGTCAAGACCATACCCTGGGAACTTCGTCCTCTGTCAATCTACAATCAATGTCTGAACCCAGAGGACTGATGTTGTCCAGATCTTGGGACTTTGTGTCAAAGGCTTTTTAAAGAAGCACATGTAAAAAACAGAGAGCATACATTGGCAAATAACAACATTACCAAGGCTGTCAAAGTGATCTGTTTGGTGTTTTTCTCTATCCTGTTATCATGCTTCTTTGCATTAAATCAGTTTAGGAGACAAATAAACACCTTCTCAAGGTTTTTTTTTTTTTTGCTGTCATGAGCCTGACAAAAGAAAGTCTTAAACACACACACTCGATTGAGATTTACCTACCTGTAGCATGCCTCTGCCATTCCCTTCTATGGTACCTTCGTAAGTAACATGCAATCGTGTCAATGGTTTCTCACATCTACGATGTAAAAAGATATTCCCTTATTTTTTTTTTAATGATAAGTAATTCACTACAGACAAATCCAAAAATAAATATAACTATAAAAAAAATTGAAACCACTCCAAATCACAAAAACCAGAAATAGATGTCTGCTGTCAACATTCTTGGTACTAAACCTCCCAAACTCTCTTATGCAAATCTATAAATATACATATTTAAATTAAAATGGGATAACATTACTGTTTATAAATCTGCTTTTCCTCTATATGATATCAAAGTTTCTCTTCTTTAAGCTAGTTGAAAAACTTTTCAAGATAAGATCTATAAAAATTTATTTTTATGCTGGAGTTGCATCTAAGGAAAAATATAAAAAATTGGCAGCAAATAACTTACGATTATCAGATATGCTCTATTTCCACTAGTTTGATAACTGTTTGTGAAGGGGTGTCTTGATGAAAATACCTGCCACAGAAATCCTGGTCTGTGACATCTCTATATTAATATGGATGACAGATGGACCTACTACCTGCACAGCTGTTTTCTTTTCCTTTAAAAAACTATGGTCATGGAGGTATTGCCCCATCTTATGTTATATTAAAAATCAATTTCATTGTAGTGAGAGCATTGGATGATTATGTTTTTTTCCTAACTAGATTATTTTCCCTTGATTGCTTGCTAAATAAAAAAATTATACTAGAGTAGAACAGAGATGAGATCCAAACTCCTAACTTATATAAGGGTGGAAATAACATTTTTTGGAGGCGGAGATAATTATACTGTACTAGGAAGTGAACCGAGAGGCATTATACCTCTGAGCTACACCCCCAGCCCTATTTTATTTTTCATTTGGAAACAGGGTCTTCTCCCTAGGTTGCTGAAAGTCTCCCTAAATTGCTGAGGCTGGCTTTGAACCTGCAATCCTCCTATCTCAGCCTCCCAAGTATTGGGATTAAAAGCATGTGCCATAGCCTGGTGTGGTGGTGCACGCTTGTAATCCCAGTACTTTGGGAGGTGGAGACCGGAGGATCCGGGCTCGCAGCCAGCCTCGGCTCTCTCTCTCTCTCTCTCTCTACCTAGTGAGGCCCTCCGCAACTTCGTGAGACCCGGTTTCAAAATAAAGTATAAAAAAATAGGGCCGGGGGTGTAGCGCGGAGGTAGAATGCCCCTGGGTCCAATCCCCGGTACCGCATAAAAAATAAATAAATAAAAAATAAAAAAGCATGCGCCACCACATGTGGCATATTTAAAAAAATAATTTAGATGGTTACCTGGGAAGCATTATTTACTTACTGAGATTTGCTTTCTTCCTAATTTTAATGAGTCCAAATACATATCTGGCAAAAGTCTAGCCTAATAGACTATGATAACCTTCAACGAAGAAGGTAATTCGGTACAAACTCTATCCTAACAGTTTTATTTGTATTAACTCATTTAATTCTCAAAATAACCTGATTACTATCTCCTTCTATAGATGGAAAAGCAAAGCACAGAACATTTAAGTAACCTG
>PVJS01025370.1:10723-28020 GCA_004027185.1 Glis glis
GTACCGGGGATTGAATGCAGGGGTGTTCTACCTCCGCGCTACGCCCCTGGCCCTATTTTTTATATTTTATTTTGAAACCGGGTCTCACGACGTTGTGGAGGGCCTCACTAGGGAGAGAGAGAGAGAGAGAGAGAGACAGGGAGAGAGAGAAGGACGGGGGGGGGGAGACACAGAGAGAGCTGAGGCTGGCCGCGAACCTGGATCCTCCGGTCTCCGCCTCCCAATGTACTGGGATTATAAGCGTGTGCCACCACGCCCGGCTTGGTCTAAGCTCTTAATCGGTGTTATAGTTTCAGAAAAAAAGTATACAATCCCTTGTAGAAAGTCCAAAGGTTTGATTTTTTAAAAAACTTCCTGTTCTTCGTCCTACTTTCCTAGCCATTTTATTCAGTTAGAGGGATCCACCTGTGAGGACACTACTGAAAAGATAAAGAAGTGTGGTCCAGAAATCTCTGCACCATCAGTTGAAATTCCAAAACAGAAATTCCATCTGTTGGCAACTCTTCTCCATAACTGAAGTTGGCAGCTGAATTACAGTCCTCACTGTAATTATGAAATTATTATTTATTTGTTTGTTTCAAGTATCTTTCAACTTCCTGATAGGTCTCCTGATCTGGTCCCAGCAGATCTTATATACTTCTGCCCCAGGAATCAAAGACATAGACTATTTTGGCTCTCTGTAATGAACTGAGCCTGGCTATGAGACGGGCTGATAATCACAGGGCTAACTGTAGCATGCTAGAAACTGGGATTGAGAAAGACCTTGAACTCCCTGGTTCCCATGTAACCCCTTACTCTTGCAACACCAACAATCCTCATCTCTTCTTCCTCTTCCCTCCTTAAGTGCATGCATGAGTCTGGTTGACTGACTTTAATTAATTCTCCAACTCACCTATGAAGCAGCTAAAATAAAAAGAGATCAATGAAATAAAAATAAGTTAGAAAAGGACCAAACTAAATTCTGCCCATCAAAGTTAAGGGGAGGATCTTGGTCTTACCTCGGGGCACAATTAGCACATCTCATTCACACAGTAGCCTGACCATACTCTGCATATTTTGACCAGTCCCTTCTCTCCCACAAGGTGATATACAAATGGGTGTCCTTTCACCTTGGTGCCAAATAAATAAAACCTGTGAATGATCTATGAAGTCAACACCAAAGAGGTATGAACAAAACATCTGTGTTCCTATGAGAGACTAACAGAAGAGCGAAGAAAAGCAATTTTCTGTACTATGGTCTGGCCGGATGGCATCGGATGTTACTTCTAGTTCTAGACCCACTGTCTAAAGAGAAACCAATGAATGGGGCTATGCTGAAAGCAGGTTTAGAACCCAGAAATGAGTAAGTATGAACTTGTGTTCACTTTTAGAAGTAGAAGGGCAAGAAAGCATTTTTATGATAGATGCAGGAAGGTTACATGTTAAAGATAATTGGAAATTAGATTTATTGTAGCTCCAGAAAGAAGAGCCAGGAATGAGGGAGGGAGTTCTTTAGAAGAGAGATACTTTTAGCGACTAAAGCATTATGTAATAACACAAGTAGCGAACAACAGAACAGAATGAGGTAAAACAGTAACTTTCCATAGCTGAAGCTGCTCAGTCTCCATATGCAGAAGGTGTTAGAGCCAACTGGTATTTTTAGTGGACAGCTGGGTCACATGACATTTGTCCCCAATATGCCGACTGCAAAAAGCTACCCATGCTGTCTTCCTTTTCTGGCTCAATTTCCCTCCTCCTCTTTTCAGGTCCTTTCATCTTTTACTCCTTTCTCCCTGTTAGTGATCATTTCAACCATGCCCTCAGATTTCTGAAGTCAACCCTTCTTTCGCATCACAGATTAACATCTTTGATGGATGAAAACATCACAAGAAAGCCACCCAAGTAGACATGTCTTCTCAAATTAACTTCTCTTTAAGAGGGATTCCCCTCAGCACTAATTCCAAGCAAAACAATTAAAAACGATAAAATTTTTAGAAAGTGAAAATGGGAAACACTGGTTAACATGAAATGCACACCTCAAATATGCATGTAGTGAGTGATCATGTCCTCACCTACATTTAAAAGTTGATCCACAATTTTTTTAATTTTAATTTTCGTGGTATGGGGTATTGAATCCAGGGGCATTCTATCTCTCAGCTACACCTCAGCCCTTAATATTTCATTTGGAAACAGGGTCTCACTAAGTTGCTGAGGGCCTTGGTAAGTTGCTGAAGCTGGTCTCAAACCTGCGATCCTCCTGTCTCAGCCTCCCAAGTACTGGAATTACAGGCATGTACCACCACGCCTGGATTGATCCTCAACTTTTAAAATGCATTCAGGATGTGCTCTAGATTAAGAAATGTGCTAACTATTTCAAGGTATTAAAGATCTTACACATCTGAATTAACTCAGTCTTACTCTCTTCAGTGTTTTCAAATAAATAATAATTATTAAAAACCAGTAAATTAGCAACTTCCATGAAACCTGCCGATAGTACAGAGAGCCAAACTTCAAAATTCCTTAACCAGACAAATTCCAAGACAATTACTGTTTACTTTTCAGCTTATTAAAAGACTTTCCCCAATCTTGTCCTCCAGAAAGAACAACCATAAAATACAAATACTAACCAAAAAGGGGGTAAGGAGGAACATTTCAAATTGATGTTCTACTTAGTATTAGTGTATTCACACACAAAACTCTAGTTCTAAACAAAACAGTTTCAGAAGACAAAACTAAGGAAAAACAGTAGGTTAAAGGCCTGCGGTTTTGATTCAAAAGATACAACTTTTCTAACAATGAAACATTTATGAGAAGATCCTCCCAGCATGAGGGCAATTAGTAGTTGAGAGAGCCTATTTCTAAGGGCTATAAAAATAGAACCTTTTAAACCAGGCGCACACTTGTAATCCCAGTACTTGGGAGGCTGAGACAGGAGGATCTCAGGTTCACAGCCAGCCTCAGCTGCTTAGTGAGGCCCTGTTTCAAAATAAAGAATAAAATATGGCTGGGGGTGTAGCTCAGAGGTAGAATGCCCCTGGGTTCAATCCCCAGTACCAAAAAATAAATGAATAAATAAATAAATAAATAAATAAATTAGAATCTTTTCATGTTACAAGAGTCCTTCTAATTCTAAGGGTCTAAGATTATTTTTATTATTATTTTTACCTTTCCCATTCTGGAAAATCTTCAAGACTCTGTCTTGTAAATGTCACCAATCCAGTAGGTTCTACAAAAGCAATAAAAGAAAAATATGCAAAAAATAAGTGTCAATTTTGAATATATATTTAATATATATTTATATTGAATATATTTACTATTTATATTGAATATATGTATTTTTTTCAGTAAAAGAACAAGTCTAACTATGGCTATAAAACTAGTGAGGAAGTACCAAGCCTACTATATAGACTTGGAATATAGTCATCCCTCAGTATCTGTGGGAAATTTGTTCTAAGATCCTACTTGTGGATACCCAAATCCCTGGATGTTCAGTCCATCATAGTGACGAATAACTTATGTACATCCTTCTATATATTTTAAATCATTTCTAGATTACTTAAAATACTTTCTACAACCTAAATGCTAGGTAAATTGTTGTTAGACTGTATTGTTTAAGGAATAATGACAAGAAAAAACAGTCTGTACATGTTCAGTAGAGATACAATTTGTTAAAGATTATTATTATTATTTTTTTTTGCGCGGTACCGGGGATTGAACCCAGGGGCGTTCTACCTCCGCGCTACACCCCCGGCCCTATTTTTTATACTTTATTTTGAAACCGGGTCTCATTAAGTTGCGGAGGGCCTCACTAAGTAGAGAGAGAGACAGGGAGAGAGAGAGAGAGCGCGCGAGAGCAAGCTGAGGCTGGCCGCGAACCCAGATCCTCCAGTCTCCGCCTCCCAAAGTACTGGGATTACAAGCGTGCGCCACCACGCCCGGCGTTAAAGATTATTTTCAATACATGGTAGGTTGAATCAACAGATGGGGAACCCTCCTGTAAAACAGAATATTGATGTAAAATATTATCCTTACATTAGGAGCTCCTTTTATAAAATAATAAGCCCTCACTAAACAAAACTACACAAATAACAGTAAGATTTGAGAGCTGGTACTTTTTGATGATGGTTTCTAAACTGAATACATTTTTGAAAAAAATAATTGAAAAAGATGCACAGTTGTATAGCTTAAGAAATACAATAAAGACAAAACTGAATTCCAATTTGTATAGATGCCTTTTCAAAGAAGTCTTAAACCCACACCTGAAGACTAGTGCGTAGCTAGACAGTTATGTGCTTTATGGTAAAGTAATATGTCTAAGATTTAACAAGGACATCTCTAGAATGTCCTTTGGATTCAGTACTGCTAAATCCCAGGCTTAGATGATAGGCAACTGCTCTACTTAGAAGCAGGTACCTTGGTGGAGGGGGAATTACTGTGCTCCCAGAGTTCTGAGAAGAAAGATGACAGTTTTTAAGGAGCGATAGAAAGGATCAAAATGAAATATTACTAATGTGTCAATACTTTTTGAGGATTGGGTCCTTTTTTGGTTAGGTTTACTTTTTTGCTTCTTTAAGCTACTGGCAAAAGCAAAAAATAAATCAGCTGGCCAGAAGTAATTTGTCTGCTTCAACGCAAAGAACAAACTAAAAAGGCCATGCCATTTTTGTTACAGAAAAAGAAAAAAAAAGCTCTTAAGCAGAGAGACAGAGATGTCAGGAACTATTAGTAATAATGGGGCGCAATGCAAGCTTGGCGATAATTTCATTCCTATAAACAATTCCACCTTTCTTTACTTCCAGGATCATGCAATAACAACTCAAAAATCATGTGGCGAAGCTATATTAATTAATATAGAACCTTTTGTTAACACAAGTCTTAAAATATTCTTTAGATATCTAACTTTAAAATGAATGGATAGCATATTTTAAACTCATAAAAAGACAAAAAATCCAAACATTAGAGAAGCAATTCTATTAAAAGGAAACTAATGTTTATCTTGTCATTCAGTCACGTAGCAGCAAAAAACATTATATGTCCTTCATATATACTAAGAGAGACCAAGAGAAGTACATAAATAAATACTGTTTGCAAAGCAAGAGAAAAGGCAGAAGGGTAAGTTTCTCTAGATAAATTAGCTTTTTCCATAAAAAGGCAACATTCACTTCAGAATAGGGTATTCTAGTTAATCAGAAACCTCCCTTAATGAAATCACAATATATGCTATATATGAATCACTGATTCTAAATATGTGACCTATAAGATACTTGAACTATATTGAAAATAATCCAGAAGGCTCTTTAAAATCTTTGCTCAAGATCCTCATCATGAATATAAAATACAGATGTTTAACAACACTGAAAGTTGGGCCTGATGGAATTATGTTTTATCAATTTTAAAATGCATGTTTTTTCACACATTAAGTTTCTGAAAAGGTCTTTTATAATGGAGGTATCTCACATGGGTCTGAATTAAAGGAGAATTTTCCCAAAGAAGATAGGCATCTGTTTCTGTAGTCATCTGGAGGCACCACCAATCTGAGACCATCTAATTTAAACCCATTGTTGCAGGCCTTCGTGTGTCGCTCTGGTATAGGACTCCAGACCTGATATCTCATCCCGTGCCAAGGTTGGAGCTTAGAAGTTTCTTTATTGTCTCTTCTCTGCACAACGAGGTTAATTTCTCATTCATCTACGACCTTTGGTGTACCTACTGCTCTGTGTGACAAGTCTCCTATGAGACTCTTCATCCTGGGTGTTCTCTGCTTCTTAGAGGAATATAATGTGATGGCACTGCCTACCATCTATGATGTTAGATTTAATGAAACATGGAACTGTAAATAGGTTTCTGAAGTCTCTATTCAGCAGGCTCCAGAACTTCTATAGAACTAATCATTATACTGCAAGCCTCTTTTATTCCCCTTAGCATGTCCTCCTTAAGCCATAGTGTTACATCCTGAAAACCTAGAACAACATTTCTACAAAGACCTAGATTATCACATATAGTGAAAAAGCCAGAAATATAATATCTAATTACAATTTATTTCTTCAAGCTAACTCCCAAGACTTATGATGGCTTATATATTTCTAGTTGAAAAAAAGTATTTGAAATCCTAAAACTTAGAAAGGCAAATTAGCTTTAAGAGAAAGTATACATGATCTGATGTTCAGGACAGAAAAATAAACTCTGAATTACTTATAATAATCCTATTTAGATTTCGAATAGTAAAAGAAAATAATCATCTTTCTAACAAATCATTACAAATTCTAATTTGATTTTGTGTCTATAAGCCTGAATAATTCTGCATTTTTGGTATTCTGCATTTATTCAGTACAGGCACAAAACTAAAATTAAATAAGCTAAGAGATAAATACTCCTCTACCAAAAAAACTGATTTTTCCCTTAAATATAAAAATGGTAACTGATTTCTTTCCAAAATTTGAATAATGTCCAACAGCATTACATTCAAGAGCAAAAAAAAAAAAAAATGACTGCAATGTGAGAATATTAAAAGGGTATTATGAAAAAATAATATTAAAGTGATTCTAAGACATGATTTAAGACAATCCCACAAGCTGGATGACAACCGAAAAGAACTCATTTAACTTGACCAGAGTTGACCTGACCTGCTTAGCAAAAGGAAACTTGGCAGTTGCTTTGGTTTCCTTTATTATCAACTTGTAGAAAGGGTGACCCATAGCCAGGCATGGTGGCGCACACTTGTAATCCTAGTACTTGGGAGGCTGACACAGGAGAATCACAGGTCCGTGGCCAGACTCAACTACTACTGAGGCCCTCCACAACTTAGTGAGACCCTGTTTTAAAATAAAGAATAAATAATAGGGCTGGGGGTGTAGTTTGGAGGTAGAATGCCCCTGGGTTCAATTCCCAGTACTGCAAAAAAAAAAAAAAAAAAAAAGGTGGCCCACTGGTAACTGCTAACATATTAAGGATACATCTTTTTGTTTAATATTTCCAATTACCCTATCAGGAGGTATTTATCATTATTATTTGACTTCACAGATGAGAAAACTGAAGCATAGAGGTGTTAAACTTGACCAGAGTCATTCAGTTCTTGAAATATGAGTAGCAACACCAATCCACTGTCTACTGGTCCATACCAGCATTTGTTGGACATTTACTGCTGTGCCTTGGGTGCTGCCCTCCAGTTCTGAGAAAGCAGGATGGCTAAGGCCTACGAGTTAGACAGACATGTAAACATTAAGTACAACCCAGTTTTATCTCTATGTGGGACACAAAAGAGAGGAATGGGTGGGAGAACCATGAACTAGTTAACCTATACAAATGAACTTAAACTAGTTACTGCTTCTTTAAATAAAGATAATTCAATATGTATTTTCTGGTCAGTATACTTTCTCTTGAACGTATTAATTTACTGTTTTTACTCATAAGAATCCTTTGATATATATTGCAGATTGCAGAGTATACAGGTTTGATTTCAGAGTATAGAGAATCCACACGCATCCACAGCACACATTTATGTGTATACATAACATGCATAAAATGTAGATTATAACATTGAATCACTTCTGTTCAAATGTGGTTTGGGCAGGAAGAAGCACTTTATTTTTTTTGCGGTACTGGGGATTGAACCCAGGGGCATTCTACCTCCGAGCTACACCCCCAGCCCTATTTTTTATTCTTTATTTTGAAATAGGGTCTCACTAAGCTGCGGAGGGCCTCACTAAGTAGCTGAGGTTAGCCGCAAACCCAGATCCTCTGGTCTCAGCCTCCCAAGTATTGGGATTACAAGCATGCGCCACAACGCCCAGCTAGGAAGAAGCACTGTAAACATAAAATGTTCCTCATATGTCACTTTATTTGATCTGTCCTCATCAGCAAGAAAAATTATAATAAGAATGAAAGGAATTTACTTTTCTCTGTGACTCTTCGAAAGTAGCAGAAAAGTGTTTTAAGCTTCTCTGGTTTCCTTGATGAACGCCCTTCAAACAACCTGAAAGAGACCAAAAGTAAAAGAGGGTGGAAGATGATTTAAAATGCCTTAATGAGTCACAAAACACTCGATCTATATTGCTGCCAAGTAATAAAAAGAATTCTTTCAGATGATTCTGGAGTGATAGAGAACCAGAAAACCAGTTTGGATTCAAAGGGCATCTGGAGAGAGCTGAAACCCACTAGAGCCAGGCCCCTGGGAAGATGCTGACACCAGACGTTAAGCTCTACCCACCACTGTGCAATCCATCTTCTTCCAGGGAAAAGGCACCATCCAGTCTAGGGCTGGTGAGTTAGAGCCCAGCCAGTTTCCCCACTGCAAATACTACTTATAATAATAATATCAGGTAGTTATGTGACTGGGTAAAAATGACATCTAAAAAAATCCACACCTGATATGTAGTGCAGCGAGGGGAGTGTGATATGGAGTCACAGGCAGGTCTGACAAGATATGGGAGCTGAATGAGCAATCTTTGGTAATTAAAAAAACAGATCCAGTAGTGGACTGCACGTATGTGCCCTCTGAGTGTTCGCATGTTGCAGCTGGAATCCCCAACATGGCTGTATTTGGAGAAAGGGCCTGAGAGAGGTGGTAAAGGTTGAATGAGGTCTAAGGGTAGAGCTAAGTCTTACAGGATTGGGGTTCTTAAAAGAAGAGGAAGGGAGTTTTCTCCCTGTCACATGAAGACAAAGTAAGAAAGCAGTAATCTATAAGATAGGACAAAGCCCTCATCTGGAACGGAATTGTCTAGCACCTTGATCTGGGATGTCTGGCCTTCAGAACTGTGAGGAAATCAGTTTCTGTTGTTAAGCCATTGGACTGTAGTATTTTGTTGTGGCAAGTGGGGTTGACTAACACAGATCCTTTGCTTCGTAACCAAAACAGAGTGCACCCTATGTTACCCAGTTTCCAGCAACCTGGATTTGAACTACTTAATTTGGTTTTCTTTGAAATGATGTGGCATTGTTACTGGTAACATGTAACTCAATTTGTCCTGAGGACAGAGAAGCAAGGCTTTAGAAGCATTTGACCGGAAGTAGCTCACTGAAAGACCTGCACACAAAAGCAGGCTTTGTGCCTAAGATCTAGCTTTCTAAAGGCATTTAAAAATTATGGGAAGATTCAGTGGCTATAAATGATGAGGATTCTCTGCCTCCAGTCATATACTCTGATTTTAAATCTAGAAACCCTTCACGTAAAAGTCCATTTTAATAAGTGCTGAAATGGGCAACATTTTTCATGATTAGAAGAACAAGCTTACGTAACTATGCAGGGAGGGAAACGTTAATTTCATGGGAAAAAAATCCTATTGAGCAACTGAAATGAATTAGGAAAAGGGGAGGAAATGCAGATTTCAAATCATCCTGTTTACAATGACCTGAAATTTGTATTCGGGGTCACTTCTGGAAAAACAATTTATATGAATATTTATTTCCTAAAAAGAACAGTAATGTCGGGTAGCATTTTAATCTAATCTAAAATTTAATCTATTTTAAAAAATAGTTTAAGAGTGCTTGTGTGATCATGCTTGCTCATTTAAAGAACTTAAAATACTTAATACACATATTCTTAAAATCCAGCTGGCAGCTGATCAAAGGTTCTCAGAGAGGGCAGACTTCAGCTTGATTTCTTCTGCAATATGTCAACCAGAGCACAGTTTGTTTAAATCAAAATGATAGTCAAAATGAAGAAGCTGCTTGGCAGTTTAATTAAACATTGTATATCAATAAATATGATTTACTAAATGAATACCTTGTGCTCCATTGCAAAATCCCTTTCTAGACTTACTACTTAGTACAGGGAAGAAGTATGATTATAAAAAGCAGCCGCCACCTTTTTTGAGAGATGAACTGATGCACTGTACAATTCAATCAAGGGAAAAAGTTCCTTTTCAGTAGAACTATTGTAGGAGAGGAGAAAAGGGCTGTTGCCCTTAAGGAATAATTCCCCAAACACAAAAAGAAAGTGTCCCTCATTTCTATATGTGGTCAGCTGTGTAAAATCGCATAAAAGTCTACATATTTCATAACCATGATGACAAATTATTAATCTCAGGAGCCTCTTGGGCCTTCAGATTTATTATCCAGTGATATGGACGCTCCTGGAAGATTACACTGCTGCTATTATCACTACAAATGAGCACCACTGTTTATTTTGTAAGTCCAAATCTTAAAGGTACAAATCAAGCAGAATCTCAATGTATTCCATTTATTCATCGCTCCATGCCTAATTCAAATCACGTGTGACCAAATATACTTTCCATCTGAGCCAGGAAGGGTGCATGTGTATGCGTTAGTGTGTAGGTGGAGGGGGGAGTGAAGATAAAGTCAGAGGGGATGAAGCTGCATTAAACCCTTGTGACAATTATTAGACTTGGCTGTTACAACATTTTAAAGTACTATGTACAGCTACCCAAATAAAACAAGTTATCCTTTTATGGTAGCAAGTGAAAATATCAGAAATACACAGGCAACAAGCATGAATGAACATCATCACATGAGTGATGTACAATCTGAGAGGCTGTGTTTGGAAGGAGGAGGAAGACAAAGGGACTGAGCATAGAGGACAAGGAGGGGGAAGGGCAGACAGATGGGGGAGGGAAGATAGGTTGATGAAAATGGGGTTAGAGACAGAGGGAGGGGATGAGAGACAGACACACAGAGATTGCACAGGCATAGACAGAGACTCAGAGAGAGGAAGAACTTATAATAATCAAGGATCTTCCCATTTTTAAACTTCCCAACACCTTTTGGTTTTTAATTTAGATTTTTCAGGTACTGAGTATGTATATTTATAGAGGCATATTTTGAGTCAACAGCATGTACGTAAATATGCACATAAACCAGGCCATTAAAAAGCCCTGTGTGAAGACATTTTGATATTTCACTAGATGATGATTACAGATTATTCTAAAAAGCAAATAGTAAAAGCCACCAAACTTTGTTCTAAACAAAACTGTTTGCATTTTGAAGGAAAGAAGTCAATCAAAGGTCAAATACTTATTAACTGGTGCTTTTCTTTCCATACTTATGAAAGTGAAACATAGTTTAATAAAATCTTTCCGTGGACAAACTATTGATAGCATTACTGGAACTGGATTCTAATCACACACACCCATACAATTTTAAGTAAAGCATTAATCCCATCAGTATTCAGTAAATTAGGCTTAAAGCACTGTAACTTCCACTTTAAAACAGAAGCAAGTGGTAATATGGGACCCAGCCAGAATGCCGTTGCTGGCTCCTCTGTGAGGCGCTCTGCCATATGGCCCCAGCAGCATTTTCAATCCAGGGAAGAGGCAGATGTAAAAGCCTCCTGGGCTGACCACTGCTGAGACCCACAATTTATCTCCGACCATCTAGTTTCCATGCAATCTCAGAAGCATCAATGCTAATCACATTGGAAGCCTTTATATGAATGTTTAGGCCCTGAAAGGCAAGCAGGGGAAAAAGGTCAGGGATATTTAACATAACTAAGCAGGTCTGGAAGAACACAACAATAAATAATAAAGGAAGACTTATTCAATTTATTGACGTCAGCCTCCCACCACATACTCTAGCCATTTTTCTCATTCAATCAACTAGCTAGCTATACCTCATTTGAGATTAATCTCTCTCTCTCTCTCTCTCTGACTGCCAGAAACTATAATCAGTAATACAAACTATGCAAAAGAGCAAACACCATGACAATAAGATGCGACGCACAGCTAGGTCACCAAGTAGCTCATTTGAGTAGGTAGTAAATGCAAGAGGGGCACTTTGGGTTGTCTTCCATTTCTGGAGCACTCTCAGAGCACTCTGCTCTTGAAAGGCAGCAAAGCAATGGAAAGCACCGAATTTAGGCAGAAGACAGTATTCAAGTCCTAGCTGTGCTGACTAGTCACTTACCCTCCCTGAACCTTATCAGCATAGAAGCTTCCCTATCCAGAAACATTCATAGGTAGAATCAAAGTGAGCCAACAACAAACAGTATCAGTGGCTTTCTACAGTCACTGCTTCTGTTGTTAGTTGAGGTTTACTAATGCACAGATGTCTCATAGTGAGAGGCAAGTGCAGACCGCAGCTGCTGAGGAGTCCCTGTAACAACGGTGGAGATGACCACAGGCCCAACGGCTTGAATTCATTTTCTGTGTTGTGGTATCCAAAAGAGCATCCCCTATCCAGGAAGACAAGGGTATGCCTGGCTTCTTATCTTCAACAGACCTACTTAAACTTTATTTGGTAAAAATGCTATTAAGAGCTAAGCATGGTGGTGCACACCAATCATCTCAGTACTTGGGAGGCTGAGACAGGAGGATTGCATGTTCAAGGTGAGCCTCAGCAACTTAGCAAGACCCCGTTTCAAATTAAAAAATAAAAAGGGCTAGGGGTGTAGCTCAATCCCCACTACCCCCCACTCCACAACAACAACAAAACACGTTATTAAGTGTAAGCTTAAATCCCTAATGCTCACTATGTATTTACACATGATTTTGGTTCCTTTAATCAAGAATTATGCCTAAGAATTGTTCTCCATTTCTGACTAGCTATGGGGTAAGAAGTACTAATCTGGTTCATGCTGAAAGGTCAAATTTCTGAAATATTAAGACCCCTAGACCTTCATTAAGCCAGCTCTACTAAAAAGAGCTACAGCAATGGAAAACACAGCCTCGCCCCTGACCTTTGTCCCAGAGGCAGGCTGCTCCAGGAACTAGCTAACCACTAGTAGATAAGAGTAAGAGATAGGATCACGATAAACAACATTGTTGTAGGAATTGGTTACTTACTGATGTCTATAACAGAATGGTAAAAATAAGCTTGTAAAAATTCCTCCACGTACCTCACTTTGCCCTACCCCCCCTTCTTCTGCAGCTGTATCTTTAAATACCCTCCTCTCCCCTTGCTGAGGGTCGATCTCCTCTACTCCTGCGTGAGATACGAGCTCGGCCCCAGTGCACTGGTTTTTCAATAAACCTCGTGCGTTTGCAGCAAGTCGGTGTCCTGAGAGTTCTTGGGTCGGCGCTGGGTCCCGTGGCTAGAGCGGGGGATCCCCTCTAAAACGGGGTGCCTTTCAGTGCAAAGGGAGACTATGTAGTAGGGCAGTTAAGGGACACAGCTTCTGGAAGCAAACTATACCCTGAGTTGAATCCAGATTCTACCAGTTCCTGTGTTAACCTGTGAAGTGACCTACCCTCCATCTCCTCATCTGAAAAGTGGGAAAAACAGTGATACCTAATCAAAACCTACTTCATAAGGCTGATGTCAGGATTAAGTAAAAATAACTCAGCAGTGATTAGCACATGGTAAGGGCTGAACAAATATCAATTATTGTTATTAAGAGATTATTATGCTAAAAATTTAGATATGCCAAGTAAGATAGGGCACTTACGCTAAAATAAGGCATTATATAACACCCAACAAAAAGTCAACTTGTGTTTTCTTAAGTGTTTGCGTTATTCTAATCTATATTCCTCTCACTAAGAAAAATGGCCCAGCCTTGCTTCCCATCAAGTCTAATAGGATGACACTCAGGGCCAACCTCAGGATAAATGACCATGCACCATAAGAAAGATAAACCTGCCACTGCAGGAGGCCCCAGAGGACCCCTGCCAGAAGTTCATCTGGTCATGACAATAGAGTAACTGGTTTATAATGCTACACCTAACAAAAAGCAGAGGAAAAAAATATCAAGCCGGATGCTTGTAATCCCAGTACTTGGGAGGCTGAGACCGGAGGATCACAGGTTCACGGCCAGTCTCAGCTACTTAGTGAGGCCCTCCTCAACTTAGCAAGACCCTGTTTCAAAATAAAGAATAAAAAATAGGGCGGAGGTAGAATGCCCCTGGGTTCAATTCCTAGTACTGTAAAAAAAAAAAAGAAAAAATATCAAGCCTCTACCCTGCAAGCTGATGAGATACATTTGCACAAGACAAGAATTCTTTAGAGCTACTTCAAGGTTAACATCCTAATGAGAACCAATATAACTTCTCTATAAAGTTGCATTTCAACTTTTGCATGCTCTGACCCAAGGAAATATAATTCCAAATATCCTTCCAAGAGCTTGAGCTAAAAGCCTAGTAACATGTCTAACTATTGTATGTCATACTATATCAGTTCTTATAGTTCAGGTAAAATAAATTTGACTATCCTTAAGATCATCCAATGATGAAAAAAAGGTTTAGATGAAAAGCAAATATATTTTAAATTAAAACATATATTAAAATTCAGCTGGGCTGGATTACAATTACTACGCTTGTAATCCTAGTACTTGGGCGGCAGAGACAGGAAGATCGCAGGTTTGCGGCCAGCCTCAGCTACTTAGGCCACCTGCAACATAGTGAGACCCTGTTTCCAAATAAAAAAATAAAATAGGGCTGGGGGGGTAGCTCAGAGGTAGAATACCCTTGGGTTCAATCTCCAGCACCAAAAAATAAAAAATAAAAATTAAAAAATTCAGCTGGGACAGATGACACATATCTGTAATCCCAGCCAGTTGGGCAACTGAGACAATGTAGGCCAGCATGGGCAACTTAGTGAGACTCTGTCTCAAAACAATTTTTTTTTTGTGGCACTGGGGATCAAACTTGGGGGCATTATACCTCTGACCTATACCCCCAGCCTGATTTTTTATTTTGAAACAGGGTCTCGCAAGGTAGATGAGTCTCACTACTCGCTGAGGCTGTCCTCAAACCTGCAATCATCCTGTCTCAGCCTCCCAAGTACTGTGATTCCAGGTGTGTGCCACAATGCCTGGCAAAATAAAACAATTTTAAAAAAGGGTTAGGAATATCAGGGATATAGCTCAGTGGTAGAGTGCTTGGTGCTTGCCTAATATGTGTGAGGCCCTGGGTTCAATCCCCAGTATAGCAAAAAAAAAAAAAAAAAAAAAGTAATATATACTCACTGTAAATCATTTGAAAACCTTAGAAAACAGTGAACCAATGCTAAATGTGTTGTGATTCTCTCATCACCCAATGGTTCTTGTTACTTCTAATATATTTTCTTTCTTTCTTTCTTTATTTCTACTTCTAATTTTCTCTCTTTCTTTGTATTGGGGATTGATTCCAGAAGCATTTTACCTCTGAGCTACATCTCCAACCCTTTTTAAAAACTTTATTTTCAGACAGGGTCTTGCTAAGTTACCATGTGCTGGCCTCAAACTTGCATTCCTCCTGCCTCAGCCTTAGTCGCTAGCTGGGATCACAGGCCTGTGCCACCACTGTGCCAAGCTTGTCTGTCCCAATTTTCTGTGCTCATATACCTGTATGTATGGCTATAAACACAGATGTATATTAATAGATCTAGACATTTTTATCATATTAAGATCACATTCTATATATGATTTTTTATTTCTTGCTGAAATGTACAGTTGCTGATTCTGATTTTCCCTTTCTTGAGCCTTTCCTCATTTTACTAATGGGGATGTATAGTTAGAGCTATCCCCAGACAGTATTAAGCTTATCTGAGGGAAAGGCTATGTACATTTAACCAAGAATTAGGACTAAGGAAATCTGTGAAGAGTTTAAATATTGAATTCTTAATAGGTGAAACTGTCTGGAATTTGCTATAAAATACTCCAGCCCCCTCCCTGATCCTCCAAAGTAGGGTTGGATACGTGAAAAAAGTACAAAAACCAAAATGCTGATTAAAACATGGGTTCACTATACTCTTCTCCTATTTTCTAATGTGTTTGAAAATGCCCATAATAAAGCTTCTAAAAATAACTTTTAAGCCGGTAAAATAATTTTTAAACCGGTAGTGGTGGCGCATGTCTGTAATCCCAGTACTTGGGAGGCTGAGACAGGAGGATCACAGGTTTGATCCTGGCAACTTAGTAAGGCTATTTCCAAACAAAAAAATAAAAAGGGCTGGGGTTGTAGGTTGGAGGTAGAATGCCCCTGGGTTCAATCCCCAGTACCAGCCCCCTACAAATACATACACACACACATGCACGCAGGCACGCAGGCACTCACATGCACAAATAAATATATATAATCTTTAGAGAAGAAACTTTTTGATACAATGTTAACTTAATAGATGCACAATGCTTACTAAAAAAAAAACTATGAAATGTCTACAATTAAGTCAAACAGCTAATCTCCTAAGAAAGCCTACAGCTACAGCATCAGGTTTCTCTTAGGTAGCATCAAAATAGGCACAGTAGCTGACTCCTCCCTCCAAAGAAATAACCTGAAAATGGCCACCGAGATACAAACCCTAAAGGGTTAATAATTACAAATGCTTTTCACCGAAAACCAAAACCAGAAAACCCCAGAACCACTGGGATTGCCTTGGTTAGAAATTTTATAATTTATAGCACTCTGGCAAATTCTAGACTTGATCACATATTTATTATAAATAAACAGAAAGGGTACTTACTCTTTGGAGATTCCTTACTACAAATAGGACTAATACTCTTCACACAAACAAGCAATTCTATCTCTAAAACATTAAATTTCCATTTCTTTACTTACATACAGAATTGGGCCATTTCCTTTTCTATATTAAAAAAAGAGAACTTGTAAGAAATGCATATCTTTAACTTCTAGCGAGTGTACTTTCAGAGTAAATGTTTTAGTAACTTTTTCTAATAAGCAAAAAATTATATTTAACAAACAGGTTCCTTACACAACTATAATAAATAGATACCAATGTTCTTTTTTCTCTCAATTCTATCCCACATACAAAAGAAATCAAAGTCAAAATGTACATTTAATGGAGTGGCTTAAAAATAAAGTACCTCATAATTTCTAAGAATAAAATGTACTTTTTTTTTTTTTGGCGGTACCGGGGATTGAACACAGGGGCGTTCTACCTCCGCGCTACGCCCCCGGCCCTATTTTTTTTTTATACTTTATTTTGAAACCGGGTCTCATGAAGTTGCGGAGGGCCTCACTAAGGAGAGAGAGAGAGTGAGAAAGAGAGAGAGAGTGAGAGAGAGAGAGAGACAGGGAGAGAGACAGTGAGAGAGCTGAGGCTGGCCGCGAACCCGGATCCTCCGGTCTCCGCCTCCCAAAGTACTGGGATTACAAGCGTGCGCCACCACGCCCAGCTTAAAAGAAATCTAAGTCAAAATGTACATTTAATGACGTGGCTTAAAAATAAAGTACCTCATAATTTCTAAGAATAAAATGTACTTTTTTTTCTTTTTGCAGTACCAGGGATTGAACACAGGGGCATTCTACCTCCACGCTACGCCCCTGGCCCTATTTTTTTTTTTTATACTTTATTTTGAAACTGGGTCTCACGAAGTTGCGGAGGGCCTCACTAAGTAGAGAGAGAGAGAGAGAGCTGAGGCTGGCCGCGAACCCGGATCCTCTGGTCTCCGCCTCCCAAAGTACTGGGATTACAAGTGTGCGCCACCACGC
>PVJS01025371.1:0-27915 GCA_004027185.1 Glis glis
AAGTTGCGGAGGGCCTCACTAAGGAGAGAGAGAGAGAGAGAGAGAGAGAGAGAAAGAAAGAAACAGGGAGAAGAAAGAGAGAGCTGAGGCTGGCCGCGAACCCGGATCCTCCAGTCTCTGCCTCCCAAAGTACTGGGATTACAAGCGTGTGCCACCACGCCTGGCTCTTTCCTGCTTCTTAAAGGGGATATTTGCAACCACTCTTGGTGCTTTCCTGGCAGGATCGTCGAACCCCCAAGCAAAAGGTGACTCTGATGGGCCTGAGGGGACCTAGCGAGGAGGGGCGGGAGCTGGGACCTCAGCCAGCTCTCCCCACTGCGGTCCACCTCCCTCCCTTCCACACCGATGGCCCTGCACCCTTGGGGACAGCGCGATGGTGGTCTGGAACACCTGTAGCCTGGCGCTCCAGGGTGTCTCCAGGCATCAGCCCCTCCTCTCCATGGCCTGAATCAGGCCCTGGATCTCCGAGCACCCCCCTCGGCAGGGCGGACAGCCAGTGGACACCGCCTCCCTGACCCAGGCCGCGCTCACTGCACACTCGCAGCCATAGCTCTGCTCCCAAAGGCCGGCGGTGAATGGTCCATCTCCCCAGACCTCACCCAGGAGACAGCAACCTGGGAGGGCCCAGCTCCACCTTCCCGTCCCAGAGGGGAGGGCCATGGCTGCTTCTGTCCAGCAGGCTTTAGATACCCCATCAACTCCCACTTCATAGGGCTCAACTTCCCTTCCTGCCTCCTGCCCAAATCCCTGGCTCCTGCTGGCACAAGCGCCCTGGTCAAAGCCCCAGCTCAGCTGGTCTCTGGGACCCAGTGTGCTCCCAAGAGTGAAGGAGCAAATGCTCAGGGTTCAAACCCTGCTGTTATCTGGCAGCTGTGTGAACCTGGGCCCATTAGTTGACCTCTCTGAGCCTCATATATAAAATGGACACGGTACTACCTCCTTCAAAAGGTGGTTGGAAAGATTCCAAATTGCCCTTTAAATAAGATAACATACCATCTCTGGTCATTCTCTGGAACACGGAGCATGCATGTGCTAACAGTGCTTGCAGGCTCTCCTGTCCACAGTCTCTGCCTCTGGGGCTATCTCTAGGAACTACATTTCCCAGGCTCATTTGCCGCTGGCTTCCTGTTCAGTTTAGCCAATAGGAGGCCCTGGTGGGAGACTGGCAGGCTGGAAGGAGGGAGAAGGCATTTGTGGGATTCTGGCAGAGGCAGGGATACTGGTGGCCGAGGGCAGTTGGGGGCCCAGGGCCATCCCCACAGCTTGCAGGAGAACAGGGTCCTCTGGTGGCAGCACCCTGTAGCCAGGCCTGGAGGTGAGGTTCCTGGGCTCGAGGCTCCAGGGCAGGAGCAGCTTTCCTCCTGGTGCCTCTGCCCCTCTGAGGACCCCCGGGTCTTGCCTCAAATCTGAAACATCTAGAGTAGTCCCTGTCTTCCCTCCTGGGCACGTACCCACCTTTGGAGGATTTCTCACTTACTCTGAGCATCTCCGCCCAACCATAGCTCAGGTCCTGCCAGTGCCACCAACCCCGGGACCCCACAAAGCTCGAAACAGACCGGACCCATTAAGGCCTCAAGTTGCCCCATCCCTGGAAGCAATGGCAGGAAACCTTGGCTGTCCTGTCTGTGAAGGGGTCCAGTCCTGTCGTAATTACTTCCTTCCTGGCCTTGGCTCCAGCAGCCCTCAGCTTGCTCGTTGTACACCCCCACCAGGTGCCACCCCAGCAGGACAGAATCCTAAAACCAGTGCAGCTTCCTACCCTTGAGCAAAGCAGGGACTTGGGGTCAGGTTGGGCACCCAGACAGCTCTGAGGTGACGGTGGGGCCGCAGCGGCCTGCAGCCTGCTCTGTTCCTGGTGTGGACACACCCCTCAGCCACACAGTGCCCTCCATTCAGGCTGAGCCCCAGGTCTTGGACTTTTCCAATCCGGACATGCCAGTGTGGCACAATGTCTGGGGCCCCCCATCTCTATTGATTGCTATATTTTTTTAAACAGGAAAGTAAAAAAACTAATATGGATAAAGTGCTAGTGGGTCAGTGCATCCTCTCTTCCTTAGAAACATGTTTCTGAGTTGAGGCCTTCAGCCAGGCCACTACATCCAGCGGCACAGGCTGTGCACTGCACCACCGCAGCGGAAGCCAGTCAGGGTATCATCTATGTGAATTAGCCTCCCCACCATCGCTTGGACTTGTGCAGCGCCGTTCTAGAGACACTGTTTGACCAGAAGGAATACAATGGTAGAAAGTGCTCGTGACGAGGGGTCAGAAGGCCTGGACCTGCTCTGGGGTCCCCCAGGAGCCATTGACTCTTTCTCTCTGGAATTCTGCTTTGTGTCCTAAAAACTCAGGACTCGTGTTTGCGCAGAGCTGATACCTGAAGCGCCTGAGCTTTCTCCCTGAGTGGCACAGCAGGCCGCAGGCCTCATGCCCATCACAGAAAGGAGAGGGCAGAGCCGGGCGTGGTGATGCACGCTTGTAATCCCAGTACTTGGGAGGCTGAGACCGGAGGATCTGGGTTCGCGGCCAGCTTCAGCTACTTAGTGAGGCCCTCTGCAACTTCGTGAGACCCTGTTTCAAAATAAAGTATAAAAAATAGGGCCGGGGGTGTAGCCCGGAGGTAGAACGCCCCTGGGTTCAATCCCCAGTACCGCAAAAAAAAAAAAAAAAGAAAGAAAGAAAGGAGAGAGCAGCGGTGGTGGAAGCTCTAAGCTGCGTGAGGTGTTGCGGAGGGCCAGGGTGACCTGGGCCGTGGGGGTCCGGTCCCATGGTCTCCGAGCCTCTCCATTTCCTCCACAGAGGGGCTCCTCCCCCAGCCTCCTCTTGGAACTGGCGCCTCTCAGTGCCAGGTGGAATCCCAACATTCCCCCGCCATCCCGGCCCTGGCAAGTGCAGCCTGAGAACAGATGCCTAGCACCTTGCTCTCGGGAGGATGAGGGATTTGGAGTCCCCTTCCAGGAGCCCCACTCGCTCCCCCAGCGCAGGGTGTCAGCCCAGCCCCAGCTAGTGAAAATAAACAGCCTCATTATCCCCACACTGACTGCTCGCAGTCTATTTATACCACTTAAGACATGGGATAAATGGCTTCTCAGTTTCATAATGAAAGGAATATTTCATTTTGCAGAGCTGAGGAACTGTTTATTGAGCATAAAAACAACATTTATGCTGTGTTTTGATAATACACTGATCTGGAAGTTGGTTCATTTAGGCGGTGGCTTGCATATGACTCAGTGTCCTCCTCCAACGTTGGTGTGGGTGGGAGAACAGGGTGCACCGAGCCTGCGAGATAGGGAGGCACAGGGTCCTGAAATGCACTTCTCATTTCCTGTGGGAGCTCGCTGAATCCTCTCCGTGGTCCTAGAAGGTGGCTGGCATTATCATTCCTGATTCGCAGGTGGGAAAAGCAAGGCGCAGGAAACCCAAGTCGCCTTCCCAGGTGGTGGAACCCGCAAGTGGCAGTGCTGTGAATTCAACACGAGCAGACTGGCTCCGGAGCCGCGCTTCACGCGCAGTGCCAGAGACTCGTTCTCAGCCCAAGACAAGTCTAGAACTTGGAAGGAATGTGCCAAGAGGAGGCGAGGGAGAGGATTTTACAGTTGATGAAAACCTGAGCCCGGCACTGGGTCTTTGCGCCAGCATTGCCTGGCCACCATGACTGTGGTTTCCTGAGAAAGAAGCCAGCAGGGCAGGGGGTGCAGGGACCTTGTCTGACCCTCATTTGGGTTCCTTGGTGTGGGTGCATTTTTTTAAGTATACTTTTATTCCTGCATTGTAATTATACCATAGTGAGGTTCAATGTGATACAAACATACACGTACACACTTCCCTCCGCATCCCGCCCCATTCCCCCCTCCCCATACATGTTAGTGAGCTTGGTAGTATACCTTCATATATGGACATAGCATTATTTGAACTATTTCTTTTCACCTTCCCTATCTCCTTCCTCCTATCCCCTCCCACTACTCTACTAGTCTCTCTGCTCATTTATCTGATGTCTTTTTTTGTTTCCCATTTTCTCTCTAGCTTCCAGATATGAGCGAAAACATGCAGCCCTTGACTTACTGAGACTGGCTGATCTCACCTAGCATAATATTCTCTAGTTTCATCCATTTTCCTGCAAGCGACACAATTTTGTTCTTCTTTATGGCTGAGTAAAATTCCATTGTGTGATTATACCACATTTTCTTTATCCATTCATCTGTTGGTGGACGCCTCGCTTGGTTCCATAATTTGGCTGCTGTGAATTGAGCTTTTGTAAGCATGGGCATGCATGTGTCACTATAGTATTCTGACTTTGATTATTTGGGGAAGATACCAAGGACCAGGTGGTCTAGCTGGGTCATATGGTGGTTCCATTCCTAGTCTTCTGAGGAACCTCTATACTGATCTCCATAGTGGTTGTACTAATTTACACTCCCATCAACAGTGTATGAGAGTTCCTATTTCCTCATATCCTTGTTTGCATTTATGATTGTTTGTATTTTTTATGGTTGCCATTCTAACTGGAGTTAGATGGAATATCAAGGTAGTTTTAATTTGCATCTCCCTGATTGTCATGATGTGTGATAGTTAATCTAATTTGTCAACTTGACCGGATCATGACACACCCAAGATCACGTGACTTTGGGTGTGTAACAGCAGATTAAACAGAAAGTCCTGCCCTAAATGTAGGCAGCAGGGTTCTGATAGGTGCAGGACTTAGATAAAAGAAGGAGAAAGCCATATAGAGGGATGCGCGACTCTTTCCGAAGAAAACGCATCTGCCCTCGTCTGAGATCATTGGCCTCCAACTTCGCTGTTTCTCTGAAGAGCTTCTTGATCTTCTGCTCTGGTCTGAGATCGTCAGCCTCCAGCCCTTCGAACTGAAACTTCACCATCGTTTCTCTGAAGAGCTCTTAGACCGCTCGACCAGCTACTGGTTCCTCTGACTCTCCACGTGCAGTCGGAACTCGGGACTACATTGTAAGCTGATCTGATAAACCCCTTTTTCCATATACTCATTCTGTGAATTCTGTTAGTCTAGTGAACCCTGACCAATACATGATGTTGAACATTTTTTTCATATATTTATTGGCCATTTGCACGTCTTTTCAGAAGTTCTATTCAGTTAAATAGCCCATTTCTTTTATTGGGCTTTTTTTCAGTGTTAAGTTTCTTAAATTCTTTGTATATTCTAGATATTAGTCCTCTACCAGAGGACGGGGTGTCACAGATTTTTGCAGACAGTGCCTCCCACCCACAGGTTCTGCCTCTGCATCTCCGGACTGTCACAGCGAGCCCTTTACATGCCTCCCAGCTCAGAAATAATGGGACTGTCCTTGCTACTGGATGGGACCTGCCTCCATTCCCTGCCACCAGCGGGGGTGACACCTGTTGGAATCTCCACTCTGCCAGCATCTCCCTGCTGATGCTCTCCTTCTCCAGCAAAGGGACCAGGTAAGGAGCTCATGAGAACACTGCGGTCACTGGGTACTGCTAGGTGCAGGGCACAGTGCCAAATGGCTTCCATGGTGTATAGCTTGTCTTTGTAGCAGCCATGGTGGTTAGGTGTAACGTTCCCTCGTTTGAAAAACAGGTTCAGGGAGGCAAACTAATTCACCCCAGGCCACACAGCTGGGTACTGGCAGAGCAGAAATGCAAACCCAGATTCTTCTGCCAAGCCCATGGGTGTTCTCTGCTCTGTCTCCTCCTAAGGTGCTCAGGGGGAAGCCAGGCTAGACTGTGCTGGTTCCCTGCCCCTTGCCCTCCACTCCACAAAACCATCTAACTTCTCCCTCACTGTCTCAATCTGTCCCTGAAGTAGGCTGCATAAGGACCCCCAAAGACACCCATGTCCTAGTTGGATACAGTGGAGCACACCTATAATCCTAGTACTTGGGAGGCTGAGACAGGAAGATCACAGGTTTTAGGCCAGCCTCAACAACTTAGTGAGACCCTCAGCAACTTAGCAACACCCTGTTTCAAAATAAGAAATGAAAAGGGCATAGCTCAGAGGTAGAATGCCCCGGGTTCAATCCCTAGTACCAAAAAAGACATCCGTATGTAATCCCTCAAATCTAGAAATGTCATCTTATATGGCAAAAAGGGTTTTGCAGATATTGGTTAAATCAAGGATTTTGAGATGGGGAGATCATCCTGGTGGACCCTAAATGTAATCACAAGGTTCCTTCTTAGGGGGAGATCTGACTGTAAAAGAGAAGGCAGCAGTGTAGCAACAAAAACAGAACTTAGAGAGATGTGGCCACAAGCCAAGGAATGGGGTAAACTCAGAAGCTGGAAAAGACAAGGAACAGATTTTCCTCCTGGAGCCTGTGAAAGGAACCGACCCCATTGACACCTTGACTTTCATCCTGTAAGACTCATTTCAATCATCTGACCTCCAGAATTTAAGAGACTAAATTCATGTTGCTCTCACAAATGACCACTAAGTTGATGATCATTTGTTATAGCAGCAGTAGGAACCTAATCCAGCCCATAAGGCTTAGTCTTCTAGTTTGTCCTGATTTTAAAGCAATTGTTCTGTACATTCCATAAATACACCAGAATTTATGCATGTGCCAACTTAGATTCAGAAAACCCCTTCACTATTTATATAGTGTCACTACTGAGAGAATCCGAAAGTCCAGAAAGGGGAAGTGACTTGCTTAATATCATAAGCTAACAGTGATGAAGATCTGACTTGAACCCAGGGCCTCTGGCTTAGCGATGAATCCTTTGTGGACTCTTTTAGGCAATGGTAACTCTAAGAAGTTGCAAGAATACGGGGCCTGACGGGATTGTGGCAGTCTTCTCTCCCGACTCAGAAGCCACCCTGCCTTCGGACGCTCTTGAGATGTTGATCTCTCTGCGTCCCAACATCTACAACAGGAAGAACTTGGAGGATGTGGGCTTCCCCATTCTGTGCCAGATGAGTCTTGGAGAAAACCCATATATCCGAACGACCAAAGAAAAGTACAGGAAAGAATGCAAACTCTGTGCCAGGCCATTCACGGTGCTTCGATGGTGCCCTGGGGTTTGCATGCATTTCAAGAAGACGCAAGTGTGTCAGACCTGCACTAAACTGAAGAATGTCCATCAGACCAACCTCTTAGACCTGGAGAGTGGCCTGCCCATCCAGGTCCCTGATGTAGGATTGTCTATTAAAGATGACATGCCAAAGTCAGATGTCAACAAAGAGTGCCACACGCAAAACATGGAGAGAGAAATTCCTAACTGATGGAACACGGCTAGCTGGCATGCTTGGGACAGCCACATCCACCAGTGACATGCTGCTCAAATTGGCCCGGACCACACCCTGCTACAAAAAGAGTCGGTCACACATTTGCTCATTCTGAGAGGAGGGAGAGTGTAAGAGAGGAGAGGCGTGTCTATATGGATATGAGAATCCTGCAGCTCAGATGACTCCTTGGCTGGTCAGAATATTGAAGACCGGTACTCTGGAATCAATGATCCAGGCTCATGCCAGGATCCAGCAGCCCCTAGAACATTATCCCCACTCTGGAGCTCGCTGGAAGAAAAATCGCTTTAAAATCCCAATAAACGAATCTTGGAATAAGTATATTTTCCCTTCCTTTGTAGTTTCCATGGTAGCTGAATGTGTTCAGACGTGGGCAGTCAGAGAACCACAGCCATGGTTCTATACATGTATTGAGAGAATTGGTGAACCTCAAATACGCTGCCATGAACACAGCTGGTTACTACTATAGCACTGCTCGGAAAACCTAATGCTGCCCCACTAAAGCCTGCGTGGGGGACAAGCAAATGGGTGAACTGGACTAGCCCACGGAATTATCACCCAACTATATGTTCCCTTTGTATCCTTTTTGGGTGGGGGGCAAAAATTTACCTGTGGTAGAAAACATTTTGGTCATTTTTCTGTCTACCAGGTACAGTGCTAATCATCATTGCAGAGTGTGATTTAACTCTTTTGAGGTCAAACTCTCAGAGAGATAAACGAAAACCAGCACCCAGCACAGCCCAGATCTGCTCTTTCGTCTCTTTTTCCTCAATTATTACTAATGGAATCTGACTGATAGTTTTACTTCCCTATGCCACCAAAAAAAAGGACAAAATAGAAATGACTTTTTATTCCTATCAGATGGGAACACAAATTTTATGGATCTGTGTATCATTGAAGAAACCTGGTGTCTGGGATGAAATTATTTTAAAGAACTGCCTATAAAACACTCACCTCTGTGTGTTTCCAGAGTCTCGTCAGGACCCCCTGCTTCTTGTCAGGGGGCTATTTGTTTGGTCTTAGAATGTTTGGATATAACTGAACTGTAGATCGTAAGGGAAATGTGATGTTGTATAGTATTGTGTTTGTTTGTTTGTTTGTTTGTTTTGTGGTACTGGGCATTCTATCTCTGAGCTATACCCCCACCTGCCCTTTTTATTTTATTTTATTTCATTGTTTTGAAACAGGGTCTCACTAGATTGCTGAGAGTCTTGCTAGTTGCTAAGGCTGTCCTTGAACCTGTGATCTTCCTGTCTCAGCCTCCCAGGTACTGGGATTACAGGCATGTGCCACTACGCCCAGCTGTTGTATTGTTTTTAAATAATTAAAATGAGCAAATTTTAAAAAAATGTTGCAAGAAAGGATGCCTGTGGGGGTTGGGAGCTCTTTCTTTGTGTGTATATGTTATGCTATTTTGTTTCTTTGTGTGTTCTTTTGCTTTGTTTGCTTTTATTTTGTCCCCACAGCAGATTATAGGCCTATGGCATAATAAAGAAGAGCACATCATTCTGAGTTTGCAATATTACACTTGCCAGTTTAGGGCTTTCTTGGCAAAAACGAGATGTCACTAAATGTTCACCCAAACCCTTTTGCATTCTCCCTGGGTACATTTCCTTGCATCTAGGCAGAGCCATCTGACCAGTTCTGGCTGATGGAATGTGGTAGAAGGGAGATTTGTCACTTTGGAGCCTGACCCCTAAAACTTCAACAAACTCCCTTTTTTACCTCTACTTTGCTCATTGGCTAGCTAAATACAGAAGATTCCAAGAAGGACTTGGAAACACTGAGGCCCTAGAAGACTAGAGATTCATGGGGTTAGCAAAGCCTAAAAAGGAGCTAGATCCTTGAGTTGCTGCTTGGAAGAAGGTGTTTGGCAAAGCCACCTGATAACAATACCCAGTCGGACCTGGCATCAGTGATGAATACACTCTGGGTTAAGTCACTGGGAATTTGATGCTTGTTGTTGCAGCATAACCTAGCTTATCCTGACTTACAGACATCATATCTGATGGCACCCAGTGACTCTCACGTGCTCAAGTATGTAATTGCTGCTGGGCCCATAGAATGGGACTGTTTCTCTGGGTGAAGATCAGACAAGGTCTGGGGTGCTTGGGCAGATGCATGGACATCCTTTTAGCTGCACCCATGAGCTCACCAAAGGGCTCAGAGTTGATGGTCAAAAGCAACTGCAACAACCAGAGAAAAAAAATGGCTTGGTAACTTTCTTCCAAACTTGCTTTCGACTCTTCACCTTCAGACACCGTGACAGTTGAAAGAGCTTGAAGGCCAAGACTGTGGCTCCTCAGCCCTGGCTCAAGTGGATCCTGTCCACTACTCTTGAGGGCCTTCTAGTAGAGATAAATTATTTTTGGAGGAGGGTCAGGCTATGGAAGAATGTTGTGGACCTGCAAGAAGAAAGGGGAGGGGAGGGAAGCAGAGCCTGAGCAGGCAAGGGTGGGGAATCAGGCCTGAACCTCTCTCCTCTGTCCCCTTCTCCATCAGAGCTGTCTTCACAGATGTGGAGACTAGATCTAAGCCTAGCAGGCTCTGCAAGACAAATGACCAAGAGACGTAAGAAAGGATGAACACCTCCCATAGAACCCTGAGAAATGGGATTGAAGCAATCTACTTGGGGAGGGTTTAAACTACTATATTTTATCAAATTCATAATTTGGTATTTTGGACATCAGAATGTATTTTATGATCATTAACATGTCACAGTATAATTGGCAGTACTTTTATTTCTCGTGGAACATAAAATTATGGGGTGCTTTACATTAGACAAAATATGATGTAGATGTGGTCAGAATCATTTTATAAAAATCACTTTTTTATTCAACTAGATATTTTAGTGCAAAATTTAAGTCTTTGGTATATTTTAAGATTGTAAGAGCTAAATCCCTGAGTCACCACTTGGAAAGAAATGCCCAACCAAGAAAATTACTGATTTTTGAAAAATACTTAAATGATAGTATTTATTATTGAGGTCTTCAGCAACTTAGCAAGACCTTGTTTCAAAAAAAATTTTTTTAAATTAGAAAAAAGTACTGGGGGTATAGCTCAGAGATAGAATGCCCCTGGGTTCAATCCTTAATAGCCCCCATAAATGATAGTATTTAACCAACAAAAATACCAAGATTTCAATATTTCAGAATAGAATGATATATGCAATACTGGAGTACTAATATTAGAACTGCAATCTTCATATCGGGCTATCTTTGGATAAATGAGCAAAATGTCTAGGACCTAGCTTATACATAGTCAGCATTCAATAAAGAGTGGTTAAATTAATTATTTAGAGACTAGACTAACGAGTGATCTTTCTTTAATCTTCTTTCTTTTATATTTGCTTTCTCTTCCTCCACCTTCATCTCCCCCACCCCACAGTACTTTCCAAATTTTCTATCACAAGATGTATAGGAGAAACTCTCAAAATTTTAAACATTTGAGAAACTCCTCAGCTGTTCCTTCAAGTCTACCTCCTTTCTTAGCCCCAGCCTTTCTCTGAAAAATAAGAACAATGTTCATGACTTACCAAACTATGGACATTTTTGATGTGTCATTTCTGATGCTCAATACTTTCATGCATTACCTGATATTTAGTTAATATGATTTTATAGCTCTTAACTCAGCCTGCCTTGAATTTTAGTTATTTATTTGTTTATAAATCTCTTAAGGTCAAATTTAGGCCTTTAACACTGTGTGAACCCTTTCTCCCTTTCATCTAGGATTGTAACTAGTGTTTATCAAGTACTCACGTGATTGGGTAGATGAAGAGACAATGGGTGGATGGATGGATGGATGGATGGATGCATAGATAGATGGAGGAATAGGGGAATGAATGATAGATGGATAAGGGATGAATGATGGATGAATGGATGGCTGGATGGATGAACTATGGATGATGGATGGATGGATGGATGGATGGATGTCCAGATAAAACAGTTGATTAGAATTGTTTATATACATTTTACCTTGAAGTCATTGAAACAGGCCAAAGCAGAGGTCCCCTATGACAACAGGGAGTTAGAGGTCATTGAGGCAGAGAAAGATTTCAAAAGGCACAGCCCGTTTATTCAATGCTGCAAATGAGTAAGAATGATAAAGTTCCCCCAAAGTCCAGAAATCCAGATGGGTGTCAGCCCCTGGCCAAATACACATGATATATTCTCCTTAATAAAGCCAGACTACTGTCCTCAAATTATCCAAGGAATACATTTGCCCACCCACGGCGGTGGGGGAAGCGATTACTTATTAATAAAGCAATAGCTAAATCTAATTATATCCCCATCAGAGGCAGCTGGTAATAAAACCGGGCTGGTCTTCCAGAGCTTGGTGACCCCATGACCTCAAATCAAAGTTTAAACCATCCTTCAGCTTCCAGTACATTCCCAGCACACCTACCAATTACGAGCACCCTGGTGCCGCTGTCTGCCAGGGGTCAGAGGTCACTGCATGCACTAGATAGCTGGGAGCTGGAATGGGGCTTTAGAAATCTCATTATCCTGTTAACCATACATTTATCTGACAAGATAAAAGAGACTAGGTGACCAAGCTATCATTAAAGATTAATAGAAAGTATAAAAAATTCAGCTGCGACCAGCGTAGCTGTTTAGAGCTTGTGATCGGCATGACAGGGTTATTAATCAGGGAGCCAAAAAGATTTAGGTCTTTGCTCTTGATATTTTCTATTTTTATTTTTAGTTTAGTTTTTTTTTTCCTTTCCCTTGTCTCAAGTCATTACCTTGTCTCCTACCACCCCAAACTGGAGGTCAGAGGAGACTCCTGCTAATTGGCTTTACTGGTTTTGAATCATAGCCCATTGGGCCAATTATGAAATTGCCGGGACTCCGAGGTGACACAGGATGTGGCAGAGGGACGCTGGTGGCTGGGACAGGGACTCTAGCTGCTCACTGGGCTGCTACCTCCTCCCCGGGTGCCAGGTCTGCTCATAGCAGGGGAAATCAATACGTTTTTAATTTAATTCAGTCCTTTAAGGCACTCCCAAGCCCCAAGATGATTTCTCCTCATTCGAGATTCCATTTCGGTTTTACATGAAAGATTTTCAGCCCACGCCTACTGAAGCATCAGAGCATTTCTTTCTTTTCCTTCTTTCTCTCTCTCTTTCTCTCTCTCTCTTTCTTCTTTCTTTCTTTCTTTCTTTCTTTCTTTCTTTCTTTCTTTCTTCTTTCTAAGGCATAGGGATTCTTCTCTCTTTTTTTTTTCTTTCTGGCACTCTCTTATCGCTCACCCTTGCGCCCTGCGTCTTCCCCCAACATCCTCCTTCGCCTTTTTGATCATAAATCAATGTCCTTTTTCTAGGCTGCCTGAGCAGATGTGAGTCCAGATGAAACTGCTCCCTCCGGCCCCAGAGGCTGAGGCAAAGAGGGACCTGGAAGATGGGGCAGCAGGGGGAGGAAGGGGGCATCTGGAGATGGGGACGGCTTCCTTCAGTCCTGTGGGAGGGACCTGCAGCTGCACACACCCTCAGAAGGAGATGCTAGCCACAGGTGCCTGGCGCCCTTCCTGCCCTGGGACCTGGTGGCCTCAGGAGTGAGCCCGAGAATGCGCAGGGGCTAGCTGAGACTCACAGCTGGCCAGGTGACCCAAGGAAAGTCAGCGTCCTGCTAAGCCTGCTGCCTTAGCTGGAGAACAACAGGGACACCCCCTCTCTCCCGGGGCTGTTTGAAGATCAAATGGAATCCCTGACTACAAGCTCCTCCATTGTAATCGCTTCCTGGCTGCTTCTACTTCCTCCCTGGTCCATTAAAGCTAATCTGATAAATCAATTAAGGGTAAAATATGATTGGCTGACCTCTGGTTAGCTGCCAGAGTTCAAGGACGACTGTGTTATTCCCCTGTGCAGCTTTATGCCCCCCCCACGTGCACACACACACACACACACACACACACACACACACAAGCTAAGCAGGCAGGGTGAGACACACTGAGCTCCTAGTGAATTGTCTGCTGGCCTCATCTTCCAGCTAGGAGACACTGCTCCTGCCTCCTCCAGCACAGCCCAGCACCTACTCTAGTAAATGGCCCTGAGTGTTTGGTGAATGAAGGAATGAATGTCTGGCCACGTAGAAAATTCAAATTTCCTGCTACAAGGAATGCCAAGGGTCAGAGGTCAAATATGGGCCAGTAGGGCTCAGGATCCAGTCCAAGAAGCCAAGGTAGATGAAGCAGAAAGAGAAATCGGGAGGAGAAGGGGCAGACAGGTTGGGGAGAAGAGTACAAGGTAGGTCAGGAGAGTGGTTCAGGCTATGCACTGAGCCAGGTCTTCCAGGCCTTGAGAAGATGGGACGGTAGCTCTGCAGCTGTGGGCTGAACCTAATGGTGTCTGGGGCCAGGCCGCTCTGGAGAGTATGGGAAGCGCACTGCCCGCTGCATGCTGGGAAGTACTGCAGGAAAAGTATTTCCTGCCACAGGGGAGCTAAGCAGGCAGGGTGAGTCAGACAGGGAGAAAGAGGACTTTGAGCAGCATGGTGACAGACAAAAGCAACTTTTCGGGGGCAAACTGACAGTGATGTCACACAGAACAGGTCAGAGGAGGAAAGAATGGAACTGGCACACCAGTGAGGATGCTAAGGCAACGCTGGAGGGGACACCGAAGACCTGGACACCAAAGAATTGCTATGCCTTCCCTGGCCCGCCTGGCTTGGCTCACTGTCCCCACGCCTGTGTCCCAGCCAGAGCCAGTCCAGTAGGCCCTCCTGACCCAGTGACACCAGGCGATTGAGAAGGAAGCATGCGCTTTCCCCTTTCCTTTCTCTGTCCTGACTGCCTCTCACTACCGGAATCTTGCTGTCCCCGCTGCAAAACTGTGGCATTTCACATTCAAAGCAGCGCGTGTCTAATTATTTACTAGATGGGTATCTAAGTCATAATTACATTTAAAGGATTTTTCCCCAGAAATAATTTTCCTTCAGGCAACAGTGCTTCGTGTTTGAAGATTGTGCATTTGGGAAACAAATCAAGAAAAATAGAAATCAAGAGCCCGTGACAGCCACGTGTGCAGGCCTTGCAGTCAGACACCGGCTTGCTGCCCTGAAAGCTGCCTGAAGGATTCTGGGGCAAGAGCGTTGTGCATCTGTGTACGTGTGTCTGCGTGTGTGTGTGTGCATGTGGTGCATTGCATGTGTGTGCTCTGGGGGATCTGCGCACGCGTGTCGATGGAGCACGCGTCTATGCCTTGGCGCTGTGGAGGGGGGAGCAGGAAGAGGGAAACAGCATCTTTTGAGAGCTGCCCGTGTTGCCAGGGCTTCGGGCATTCTCTTTCTTAATCTTCAAATGTTCTTGTCTCTGTTTAGCAGCTGAAAAACACCTGAAGACATTGAAACTCAGAGAAGTAAAAGAACTCGCTCACAGCTATTCTGCCCACTAAGTGTCAGAGCCGGAAGGCCACAGCTACGTCAGTCCTGTCATCTGTGCGCCTAAGACTCTCCAACGGCGTGCTCAGCATTTCCTCTGATCGAATTGCATATTTGACAATCATTTTCTGAGTCCCTCCTGTCAGAGGCATTGTGGTAGAAATTTTACATAGGAATCCATGGTAATGCTCAGCACAGCTCTGGGAGCAGAATTATCATTCCCATTGCAGAGATGAAAAACTGGGTTACAAAGGATTCAGTAACAGTAGCTATAATTCAAATAGGGCTTTGTTTGACTCCAAAGCCTAAACCTTGCTGCTGTATGACTCTGATTTGCTTCATTATAACTGAGTTTGAGTCTTGAGGATTCAGAGTGCAGGGAGATAGGAAAACCATACAGGTGAACACCAGAGTCATCACACATGATGATGGTCTGTATGTCAAGGCCAGAAGCTATTCTACATCCCCAAAACCCAGATTCTCTTCCTCTTCCTACTCTGCTACTCTGCCTGTTGTGTGCCTTGGGCTATCTTCCTCATGGTTGCAAGATGGCTGCCACAGCTCCACATGCCACACACAGTCCTGACAACATCCAGTGAAGGCTCATTTCTGTGTCTCTCCCTCTTTTTTCCTTTTTAGATTTCCATTTCAAAAAAAATTTTCCAGTATATTTTTCTAACCAAAAGGTTACAAAAGTCTGTACATATTTCTTTCTTTTTTTTTTTTTTTGCGGTACTGGGAATTGAACCCAGGGGCATTCTACCTCCGAGCTACACTCCCAGCCCTATTTTTTATTCTTTGTTTTGAAACAGGGTTTCACTAAGTAACTGAGGCTGGCCGCAAACCTGCGATTCTCCTGTCTCAGCCTCCCAAGTACTGGGATTACAAGCCTGCACCACCACACCTGGCTAAAAGTCTGTACATATTTCTAAAGGCATGTTGGGAAGATGTTCACCTATTAAGGTGTCTGTATTTTGAGGCACTGCTCGTGAACATACATATTTTTTTTTAGAAAAAAATGATAAAGTTGGGATTCAAAAGAAGCAAAATGAAACTCATGAAATCGTTCATCAGGGAAGCTTAAGATACCCTAAGGCTTCCCTTTGCATGGGAAAGATGCAGGGCAAACCTGCTTGAAGGCCTTCTGCAATCCGGCCTCCGTGTTCCTGCCATGGGACCTTGGTCCTCAAATGCACAGGAGCTTATGTGCTTCCTGCCTGGGCTCAGCTGCTCTCTCCAGTGGAGGACCTGCCCCCACAGCTCTGACAGTGAAGACCGGTGCCTTCCCCAAGGCCTGAACAAAACCCCTTGTTCCCCACACCTCCCCAGGAAGCTCAGCCAGAGGGACCGTTCTCCTGACCAGCGGCCAGAGAACCAAACGCATTGCCTAGTTTAGTGCATTTGGCCACCTGCCTGGCCACGGGGTTAGTCTGGGTCAGCAGCCTGCTGGAACCGATCTCCCCCACTCTTGACAGCATTCTGTGCTTCTCCTTCCAAGATACCATGCAGCTACCTTGATATCGGCCATAGTGGGAATATTTACACCATGGGAATTGGAAAATCATCCGGCAATTTTTCTTCCCCCTGGGGAGAGCTGGGTGTTAAACATTTACCAGCATAGCCCCAGTTTGGGCAAATGTCCTTCTCCTTCACCTCCAAATCAACTCATTGAGGCCTGTCTTATTTAGCTGCCAACTCCTTCCCCAGGCACCTTGCACAGGGAAGGAGCTCGGCTGGACTAGCGCGGCCGGAGGTGCAGTGTAAGCGGAGGGCAACCCAGGAATGGTCTGGTCCTTGCCCTGCTGTGGGTGTCACAGCCCAGGGCCCTGGGCTGCTGGCACCAGAGCTGCTGTGGCATGTTTTCTGTAATCCTCCTGCAGAAGCCACCCCACCTGGTGGAGAGGGAGCAAACAGGGCTTAACAGAAAAGGTGGCAATGTGAGACAGCCCCAGGCCTCCCAGGTCCCTATATCTTACACAACGGGGAAACTTAAGTGACTTCGCAAATAGGCCAAGGAGTTCATATCTCAGAAAACGCCAAGTAGACTGGTGAGCTTGCCAGGTGCCATGGATCATGGGCTCGCTGGTAGGTTCAGAGGGGCTGTCCAGTCCACGAAGCGCCCTCTGTGCTTTTCAAGGGAGCATGCAAGAGGCTGAGGAGAGGGAGAGGCAGGCCCAAGCAAAGCTGTGGGATCCAGGGACCTGCACAGGCCTGGTGGGGCACAACGGGGGGAGGGAGTCCTCCGAGAACAGACAGACTTAGCCCCAAGATCAGGCCATTTACCATGAGGCTGCGTGGCCCTTTGAACCCATGTCGCATGTGGTCCAGATGTGGATTGTCCCTGCCAAAACTTACGGTGCAGTTTGCTTGCCACTGTAGTGGTGGTGAGGAGTGGGGCCTTTAGGAGGAGGAGCCGGGCATGGTGGCGCACACCTGTAATCCCAGAACTTGGGAGGCTGAGACAGGAGAAATGCAGGTTGGAGGCCAGTGCCCTGTAGTTCAGCAAGACCCTGTTTCAAAATTAAAAAATAAAAAGGGCTGGGGGTATAGCTCACATAGAAAGCCCCTTGGTTCAATCCCTAGTGTCACAAAAAAAAAAAGAAGAAGAAGAAGTGAGCGGGTTACTAAGAGGGATCAGTGTGTTCCTGGTGCTGGGGGATGAGTTCGCTCTTTGGGGACTGCATTAGTTATGAGGAGCGCAGGCTGCTCTGGAGCCAGCCTGCCCTGCATGTTTTGTCTCTTCTGCAGATGCTCTGCCTCCAGGAGGCTCACCGGAAGCGGAGCAGAGGCCAGCACCATGTTCTTGGACTTCCCAACCTCCAGACCATGTGCTGAAATAAACTTCTTTCCTTTATAAATCACCCAGCCTCCAGTATTTTGTTATAGCAACAGAAAACAAACTAAGACAGCCCATATGAGAGGAGATCTGGAACAATATCCCTCAGGGACAGATGCCAGAGAGCAGAGGCAGGGAGGGGTGGGTCCCTGCCATCTCCATTCCCACCACAGTGCCCAGTGTGCAGGTCATTCTGCATCATCTTTGTTGAAAAAAAGATCTGAGTTCTGGTCTAGCCTTTGCACTGTGCCCTTCTCCCTGGCCCTCAGTTTCCCCATATAGACAATAAGACAGTCACTGAGCTTTGTGGGCTGAACAATACCTCTCCAACCCATCAGCACTGTCACCTTATGTTTCCAGATATTTTTGAGCCGTGTGCCCAGCCTGGAACACAGGGCGAGATGGAGCACTTGGAACGGATTGACACACCCGGCTGTGGGGCCCGGCCAAGGCTTGGGGCCCTGGCTCAGCCACTCTGCAAACCAGTCTCTCGCCCTGTCAGATGGACGGACTGCTCCCTGGAGCCCACCCAGCTGGCTGGGAGCACTCCTTGTGCCTGCCTGCCGGAGGGGGCTGCAGAGTGACAGTCATGAGATGAGGGACTCTCAGCACATGTCCCAGGCCGCCATCAGTCGGCAGCTTCCCTGAGCGGAAGGATGTCACAGCGTGTCAACACGTTGGCGGCTGCTATTCCAGGCAGGCAGAGGGCTGGGGTGCCTGGGCTCTGCCAAACACAGGAGGGGCCCAAGTTGTCCTGCACCCCACCCCACAGCCCCAGGGGTCTGGGGAGGAAGAGGGACAGGGGAATATTCTTTCCTGTGGCTTCTGCCTATTAGACACTTAATAATTTGTCTCATTTTTCCCCAATGGTAACTCTACGAAGCAGATACTGTGACCCTATTTTTCGATGAAGCTCAGTGAGGGGCGTGTCTTGCTCAAGGTCATTCCATCCCGGAGGACAAGAGAGCCCTTTAGAGCTAACGGGTACAGAGCGCCACACCTCAACAACCTCACATGACGGGCTGCAGGCTCCGCCTCCCCCAGTCCACAGTGTTGAAATTCTGACCCCCAGTGGGCCGGTATCGGGAGGCGAGGGCTTGGGAGGTCATTGGGTCTAGATGAGGTTATGAGGGCAGGACCCCATGAGGGGACTAGTGTCCTTCTGAGTCCTTCACTTTCCCCGAAGACCACGTGAGAACCTCAGTGGACGGAGGGCCTCCAGAACTCAGCCATGCGGCAGCTGGTCTTGACTTCCACCCTCCAGCACTGCGAGGAACAGGTGCTCGGCCTTTAAGCCGCTCAGGCCGTGGTATGCTGTGACAGCAGCCTGAGCTGCCAGAGACACAGGGAAGTAGCAATCGCTCATACACCTGCTCCCACCCCAACTCTGACTCCCCCAGCCTCTGTATCTTCTCCAAGTCCCTGTCCCCATCCTCTCTCCAGGCCCCGCCCCTGGCCCACTTTATGTCTCCCAGAGAAAAAAGCCTCCAGTCTCCTTCCCCCCAGTAGGGTTAAAGATCCATCAGAGACTGTCTTAAGGCCTACTAGGTTTCAGCCCCAACATTTGCAAAGTAAACACAGGTTGGCCTTCCTTAGAAACCAGCACCTGGATATACTACCTGTGCCCTCCAGCACCTGGCCCTACCCTTGGAGGGTTGATTTTTTTTTTTTTCCTGGTACTGGGGATGAATCCAGGGTTGTTCTACCTCCAAGCTCCACCCCAACCCTTATTTGAATTTTTATTTTTGTTGTTGTTGTTTGAAAGCAGGGTCTCGCTAAGTTGCTGAGGATCTTGCTAAGTTGCTGAGGCTGGCCTCAAACCTGAGATCCTCCATCTCACCCTCAAAAGTACTGGGATTACAGGCATGCACCACCACGCCCAGCTTCAGAAGGCTCTTCTAGAAGGGAGGGGGGAAAGGACCGCAGGTGGATCAACACGGTCTCAGTTTCCCTGTCCCCCATAGGAAGAAACTGTAGCTCACAGAGGCTGGCCCACTCACCCAAAGGCTCCAGCGGGTGGCGGCACCTATGGAAGAGGTCCTGAATAGCACCAAGCAATCGGGGAGCATGGAACACTTTTATTGCACTGCCCGAGGCGGAGTTGAGATAGGAAGAGGAGACTGAAGGGCATGGTGGGCAGCAGGGAGGGGAAGCAAAGGCACCCAGAGAGGAAGGGGAGGAACACCCCAGGGAGGGGCAGTGGGGCGACTAAGTGCTTTTGCAGAGATATCCTGCTGTTCGGTTTTCCAAGCAGCGCTGTGAAAGTCCATATCACTTTCTCACTGCTCAGATAAGGAGAGGGCGGTGAACGGAAGCGGGCGGCTGTCCAAGTCCACGGGCTCCTCAGCAGGTAGCCCAGCCCGCAATAGACAAGAACTGCTACCAAGGTAAAGGTTGCATTGACGACAGTCTCCCCAGGCACTAGCTGAGTGGCAGAGCTTTGGGTGGCTAGGACCCGTGCAGGTCTCCTTGTTTAATAAGCCAGGGCAATTCTTTTTTGTGTGTGCTTTTATTGGTGCACTGGAGTCTTACATCGCAGTGAATATCAATTTGATGTTAACATACATGCACACAGCTCTTAGTGTCCCCCCCGCCTCCCCCCACCCATATGAAGTACCGAGAATGATGTTGGTATAATCTCACATGTACACATTGTTTATGATAGTGATTCCACTGATTTGCTTCTTTCTTGTCCTTCCCCTTCCCTTGTACCACTTCCCTTGCCCCACTGAGGGTTCTCCATTTCTGACAAGGAAACCGGCCACTCTAGAGGTGGACTAGAGCAAACACAGTGGCCCTCTTCCATCTCGACAGCACATGTTTCACGGAGGCAGAAGGTGGCCCAGAGGCTAGGGGCAGAGTGGCCGCCAGGCCCTGCCACATCGCTCTCCCCGACAGCTCCGGAGGGGAGAAGGGGAAGAAGAGCCATCTTGTGACACTGTCTGCTGATCAGCGACTTGAGCAAAACTTAATTGCTTCCCTGAACCTGAAAAATATCAAACTGCATAAATAAATGTGCTTTAAATTATTAATAAAGGCATTTACATCTGGAGTTGAAGCATGAAAATTAATTTAATTTCTTATGCTAAACCGGCTGGTGTGGCGCGTGACTTCGGGAATCGGAGACACCAAGGGCAGGGAAGGAGGGCGGGATGTGTGCTCTCCTGGGCATTTTGCACTTAAAATCTCAAAAATAATAAGAAAGAAGGGACGAGTGGAAAGGAAGAGCGGGAGACAGTTCTCCTGCCCACCCAGCTGAAGGCAGCTTTAACATGGGCTCCCCTCCTCTGAGGAGCTTCTGTGGGGGTCGTCCCCCGACTTCCTCACAGCAGGCATAATTAAACTCAGGGTGGGGATGGGGCTTGGAAAGCAGGTCTGGGAACATTGGCTGGTGCCCGGGGGTGGGGGGACTCAGAGCACCCCTGCCTGCCAGCAGCCCCCAACACTCCCCTGACTTCACCCCCTCAGCTTCTGGAAACCAGTGATCCCAGCCTGCCGGCATCTGAATCCCAGATCCACCACATACTGGCTGAATACCCTCAGGCCAAGCTTGTCCTCTCTGAAGCTCAGTCTCTTCTGTAAAATAAGTTACTAATACCGATCTCACAGCGTTTTTGTTTAAGACTATAACATGGTGTTTAGGGGCCACCAAGCCGGAGGCCAGACTCTCACGGGGCGGATGATATGCTCATCATTTCCGTGGTCTCTGATACCCTTTGATAGGCCTAGATGCTTTTGATTCACAAGAGACAGAGAAAAGATACGGGATAGGGGTCTTGGTCCGTGGGGAGAGAGGAGGAAGAGGGGTGATGTGAGGCCTGGGACTTGGGTGAGCTCTGAGATGTAGAAGCTTGAGTCGAGAGTACAGGCTTTGTAAGACTGTGGGCAGAAGCAACACTGCCACGTGAGGCAGAGAGAGCTCACGTTAGCCATGTTGGCAGGGACAGTGGCGCAGACACGGGGCAAGGGCAGGAGAGGAAGGAGGGCAGACAACACGAGTGACTGCCACCTGGGCCCCTAAATACCCGGGGACACGCGAGAGGGCCTTGCCTGTAGCAGTGGGGTCAATTGCACACTGGAATGGCTGTTCTACACCCTTCCATGCCCATCACCAGGCAGTATACAGTTGGCATCAATATGTTTCAGCTCACCAGGTGGCATACAGTAGGCATCAATATGTGTCAGCTCCCTCCCCACCCACCTTTCTGTCCTGAGTCTCGACCCTTTTGAGCCTCCATCTTTTCCTTGATCTGGTCTCCAAAGGAGTTAGCAGTTCAGATTCCGGACTCTAAATCCCTCACACACGTGGACTAAACAACACATCGAGCAGCACGTATGAAAACAACTAATACTGGACGTCGTCCGCATCCACTTCTAACTCTCCTGAGTCTTAACAACAACCTTGGACTATTCCCACCTCACAGTGAAGCGAACTGAGGCCTACAGAAAACTGACTTGTCTTGGGGCTGTGCTCAGTCACCAAAGGCAGGGACCTGGCTCTGTTCACTAGGTCGATCATGACACTTGCTTCTCCATGGGGACATGTATCAAATTCTCACATCCATAACTTAAATAGGTAAAATTTTTGTCACTCGCACCTCAATATAATCCCAGTAGTTGGGAGACAGAGACAGAGGCTTTGCAGATCAGGCCTCTGATGGAGTGGAGGGCCAGGTTGTCTGGGGCAAGGGCTCAACCATATCTCCTTTTTCCTCCCCTCTTTTTAAAAAACTTTATTAAGCTGAAATTCACATAACAATCCAGTTGACATTTAATATAGTCACAATATTGTACAATTGCCACCACAATTACTTTAGAAAATTCATTTATTTTTCCAGCTTTGTTGAGGCTAGCCTCAAACCTATGATCCTCCTGTCTCAGCCTCCCAAGTACTGGGATTATATAGAGGTGTGGTTGACAAATAAAAATCGTATATATTTAAGGTATGAATGTGAGAATTGGTACATGTCTCCATGGAGAAGTGACTGTCATGATCAATGTAATGAACATATCCATCACCCCACTCAGTCGCCGTGTGTGTGTGTGTGTGTGTGTGTGTGTGTGTCTGTGTGTGTGTGTGTGTATGTGTGTGTGTGTGTGTGTGTGTGTGATGGGAACACTTAGATCCACTCTAACAACTAAGTTCAAGTACCCAGTGTGGCATTATTAACTACAGTCGCTGTGCCACACATTGAGTCCCCAGAGCTTAGCTAATGGAAGCTCCGTATCCTCTGACCAGCCCTCCACCTTCCCCGTCAGGACCCTTAGAAACCACCCTTCAACTCTGTTTCCATGAGTTTGACGTTAGGTCCACATGTAGGTGACATCATACAGCATTTATTCTTGTGTGCCTGGCTTATTTCACTTAGCATAATATCCTCCAGTTTCATCCACGGCAGGATTTTCTTCATTTTTAAGCAGTGTGTGTGTGTGTGTGTGTGTGTGTGTGTGTGTGTGTAGGTGTCTCATTTTCATTATTCATTCATCCATTCACAGACATTTAAGTTGCTTCCATATTTTGGCTATGTGAATAATACTACAAAAAATACAGGCATCTCTTCGATGTCATTTCCTTTGGATATATATCCAGAATTGGGATTGCTGGTTCCTACAGTAGTTCTGTTTTGAATATTTTGAGGAATGTCCATGCCATTTTCCATAAGCTGGTCTGACCTCTTAGTAGTGACAATTTCTGGTGTTTGCTAAGTCCTTACTGTGAGCCCTGCACAGGGCTAAGAACTTAGCGAGCTTCACCAGCACATCTTTAAAAAAGCGTCAACTGCATTTCAGAGAATCTGTGTCCCCTCTCCAAAGTAATCCCAGCACTTAAGAGGCTGAGACAGGAGGATTGCAGTTTCAGGACAGGCTCAGCAACATAGCTAGGCATGGTGGCGCACGCTTGTAATCCCAGTACTTGGGAGGCTGAGACCAGAGGATCCGGGTTCTCGGCCAGCCTCAGCTACTTAGTGAGGCCCTCAGCAACCTTGTGAGACCTGGTCTCAAAATAAAGTATAAAAAATAGGGCCGGGGGTGTAGCTCGGAGGTAGAACGCCCCTGGGTTCAATCCCTAGTACCACAAAAAAAAAAAAAAACCACTCTCAGCAACCTAGCAAGACCCTGTTTCAAAACAAAAACATAAAAAGAGCTGGGGGTGTAGCTCAGAGGTAGAAGGCCCCTGGGTTCAATCCCCAGTACTGCTCACATGTGCGCGCGCGTGTACACACACACGCGCGCGCGCGCACACACACACACACACACACACGCACACACACACACACACACACACACACGAAGCCAAGTCCTCTTTCCTTTAGTCTAGTGAGTAGAAAAATCCAGATTCTAGAGGCCATGCCCTGAACTATGACCCCTACCGCCTCTCACTGAACAAATTCACCCCCTGAATCTGTCAAACAGACCCAGAAAGACTGAACTTGCTGTGCTACTGTGAGGACCTAGCACAGAGGTGGGCTTTCCAAGTAACACACGGTCCCTTTCCTAGATGACAGCAGGACAGAGATAAGGGACTGAGTACAGAGGAGGAGGGGCGTGGCATGGCCATGGGGCAGGAACTGGCCCCTGCCGGGTCACTGACCCTCAGTCCAGTGCCCACGCCTCATCTGCCTCAGCCGCACCCTTGACCTCTCTGTTTATCAGAGTGAAAAACAGCCAGGCGCGGTGGCACATGCCTGTAATCCATAATCCCAGTACTTGGGAGGCTGGGCAGGAGGAGCGCAGGTTCAAGGTCAGTGTGTGATAACTTAGGGAGATTCTGTTTCAAAAACAACAGCAACAGCAACAACAAAAAGATAGAAAGAGCCAGGTAGCTAAGAGATAGAAAGCCCCTGTGTTCAAACCCCAGAACCACCAGAAAAAAAAAAGAGTAAAAAGCACAGCAGGTCCTATTTCTGACAATTTTTGCTTTTGTTGCACTTAATTAATGCCAATATCCTGTTCTCTCTGCCTTTCGCTGTTTGTTCTCCGATTTCTGCGGGGATCAGAAAGGACGCTAGCTATTGAAAGTGTTGGTTATAGTGACATTGGGCTGAACTCCAGTTCTGGAGGCTTTGGGCAGAATCCTGCACCTCTGAGAACCCCCGGCTCCTGCCTAAAAGTTAAGGCGTCAACTGTACCTGCCAGGAGACCACAGAGAGCGAGTTGGACACCGACCGTGGCCGCTGCCTGGTGCAGGGCACTGCCGTTGGCTTCCTTGTCTCTCCAGTCCCTGCCCTGGACACAGCCCCAGAGGCAGCAGAACGGATGAAAAGGTTTCCACTTGCTATGGGAGGATGTCTACAAGAAAAGGCGCACCTGCTTCTATATTTTGTTAGTAGTTTTTGTTTCTCAGGTACTGGCTTCCTAAATGCCTTTGAAGACACTTCCAAATTGCAACATTTTTTAAAAAGAAGTTTCTTAAATAGAATTTTAATTACTGGTTATTAAAAGTAGTCTATTATCTCAGGCTAAAATGGCAATTGGGCTCCCTTTGGTAATCACGGTGTGAAGAAAATATTTATGCCCATTTTATAGGACGTGAGAAGTTTTACATTTTACATTACCATGGAGGTCGACAGCTGTCACCTCCTCTGTGACACACTGTGGATCACTGCTTTGAGTTAGTCATCTTTGGGACATTTGTCGGGAATGTCATCCCCAAACACCACATGGCTTTTTTGAGAGGTATCTTCCATTTTAGAGTATAATTTTTAAGAACAAATTAATAAGGGAAGCAGAGTGTATCTGAATCCCACAAGTTTTTTTGTTGGACTTGGGATGAAAAATTATATTTTCTCAGAAATTATTTTAACCACAAATGAGTCAGAAATGTCACTGGGAGGACAAAAAGGGCTGAGCTACCCATCGGCTTCTGTACCGTCCTCCCTCACTTGCTGGGCCCCTCTCCTTCCCCTTTGGTGAACACTTCTGAACCCCTTGCAGCTGTGCACACCCCAGGGTACGTTTTCTGGGGACATAAAAAAACAGTAAGAACCAGGCTCAAGCTCACACTGGCTTCCGCTGTCCCCATGCACACTTGGATGTCACAATCCCAGCCCTCAACCTCCTGGCCCCTTCTCCTCTCAGCCCAAGAGCTCGCTGGGCGGGCTCATCTCAGAGTGGGGCTTTAGAGTCCCAACAGACCTGATCCCCACCCGCCCTACTGTGTGGCCATACACCAGTCTCTCCTCTCTTCTTCTGTAAAGTAGGGGTGTGCATGCGTCCTGCACGGGGTTCATGGGATACTCAGATATGATGCTGCACGCGAGAGTGATTTGTAAACTGTAAAGAGCTATATGATTGCTATCATTAAATCTCAGCCAGATAAGCAGACACCCAACTGTACTGATTTCTCTTGAAATAGCCAAAGACTCTCCATGGAAGAGGAGCACTTGTGCTTCAAAAGCTAAAGCTGTACAAGAGGGAACTTCTCCCCTGCTCTCCCCAGCTGCTGCCCTGCTCATGGAGGTGGGGATGCCCCCCTACCCCTTCTAGAAGTGGGCTAGGCTGGGCTCCCTGAGTGGCTGCTCCCCAGGGCAGGAAGCCCAGCAGTCCTGGGCTGGGTCCATGGGCTGGGAAGGGGCGCAGCCCCAGGAGCCAGGAAGCCCGTGCCAGCCGTCCTGCCTTCTACACACATGGGGTCATGCTGCTGCCCCCAGAATGTGGGGAGTCTACCTGGCCTTTCCCATATGGAGACCCGGCCTCCTCAGAACTATGACCTGCTGCGTGGCGAAGCTTCATTGGCCAGATCCTGGGTGGAAGAAGGGGCCAGTCCCAGGCCCCCGAATCCCTGCCAATTTCCCAGGTCCTGCTCCATCTCTGGCTTATTTATTTGTTCACTAAACATTCCCTGGGCAGTTACTATCCAGCAGTTTCTAGGAGATCAGAGGAGGAGGACAGGGAGAATCGACACTAATTGTCTTGCTTTGCTCTCACATGAATTCTTCTCTGTGTGTGTCATACTGGGTTTCTGTCTCTTCCTGGGACACGTAAACACGTGTTTGTGTGTGCCCCTGCACTCCCCCGCCCCCTCCTCTCCTGAAAGGCCTGCGGCTGGAGCTGAGGCCTGCTTTCTGGAAGGCCTGGAGCCAGTGGGAAGAAGGGGTCCACTGAGCTGCTGGTACAGGGCCCCCACCCTCCTCCAGCATCTTCCAAACAGCCCCCCCCCCCCAGACAGCTTGATCCCCGGCCCCCGGGACCAGACTCAGAAACTCTCATCCACTGCCCCTGGGACTCACTCCGCATTGCTTTGGTTTCTAAAATTTAGAAGAAGAAAAAGAAAGAGAAAAGGAAGCGGGGTGAACCGCTCGGGCTGGGGGAGGAGGGGGAAGGGGCTCGGGCTGGGCTAAGAGAGCGGTCCAGGCCCAGAGGTTCCTGCTGCGCCTTGTGGTGAGCGTGCTAACCGGCGAGGCGCGATTCGGAGAATTTCTGAAGGTTTTGTAATGAGAGGTGACAGCGCAGAGCCTGCGATAACAAGGTGCTGAGGCGCGGAGCCAAGAAGTTGGGCAGCGGTGACAATGGGGCCTCGATGGAGGGAGGGAAACCCGTCCCCTCCTGGCAAGGGAGCAGAAACGAGGCTTCCTCCTCCACTTTCCAGCAGAGACAATGAATCCACGGGGAAGAACCCACTCGCTCATGGCTGGTGAGAGTGTGAAGAGAATAGAGATGAGCCTGGCCAGGTCCTTCCCCCGGAAGCCCGGCCCCTGCTCTGGAATTCCACATGCCTCTCAGGCCGCAGGCTGCTGGCCATGAGGGTCAGCTCCGAGTGGCCTAACAGCTGTCCCCTACCCTCTTCCATGTTGTCTCAGAATGGACTTGACTCCGGCCTCCGGTGGCGGCAGTTCAGGTGGGCAGCGCGGGGCAGATGCCTGAGAGGGAGAACCTGCCAGGGCCTGGACTGGGTGATCACAGACACGCGCAAGTGCAGACAGCCACTGAGCCCTGGAGACAGGGACAATGGGACAACGTCTTCACCTCTCAGCACGCACTCAAGGCCTGCCCTCTCAGGGTGGTGTCCTTCCACTTGCCCCGCTGGCCTGGCCGATTCTCCAGACTGCTTGCCAGGTGCACCACAGCCCCGCTCCTTGATGCCTCCGTGCAGGGTCCTGTGCCTATAAACCTTGTCCTGTCCTTTCTGCCTGCTCCTCCCTCAGGGCTCTGCTTAAACAGTTTCTCTTCTGTGCAGACTTCCCTCAGCCCCCAGGGCAGTGCTCACCCCAGTCCCTCCACGGGGTTGGCCATGAAGCCATCTACTGTGCACACCTCTCCATCAAAATCATTTGTCTCCCTTCCGATCTGTGAGGACCATGTCTTAATTTACTTCTTGCTCCCAAAGGGTAGCTCAGAGCCAGGCACACAGAAGGGGTTCCATGCAGATGAATGGATGGGTGGATGGGTGGATGGGTGGATGGGTGGATGGGTGGGTGGATGAATGGATGGGTGGATGGGTGGATGGATGAATGGATGGGTGGATGGGT
>PVJS01025372.1:0-27912 GCA_004027185.1 Glis glis
GGGTCTCACGAAGTTGCGGAGGGCCTCACTAAGTAGAGAGAAAGAAAGAGCGAGAGAGACGGAGAGAGAGAGAGCTAGGCTGGCCGCGAACTTGGATCCTCCGGTCTCCGCCTCCCAAAGTACTGGGATTATAAGCGTGCGCCACCATGCCTGGCTTATACTTTATTTTGAAACCAGGTCTCACGAAGTTGCGGAGGGCCTCACTAGGTAGAGAGAGAGAGAGAGAGAGAGCGAGCGAGAGCGCGCGCGCAAGCGAGCTGAGGCTGGCCGCGAACCGGGACCCTCCGGTCTCCGCCTCCAAAGTACTGGGATTACAAGCATGCACCACCACGCCTGGCTCCTGTATTCTTTTGAAATGCCTGTCATTCTTTAAGTTCTTCTTTACTGTTTGGCACAATAAGATGCTTATTTTGTGATTTTGGGGCTCCAGTCCATGTAACAGTCATTTCTTTAAGGATCCCTGATTTCCTTTTAATAGAGGATGACATTTAGAAACCAAACTAAGTGTGCTTATTGCTACTGAGATGTTATTGCTTCTAGATTCTTTCAGGACACAGAACTATGAAGTAGTTCCATAACTGACACATGCTGTACTCCTAGCTACATGGGAGGCTGAGGTAGGAAGGTCACAGGAGGCCAGGCAGGACAACATAGGAGATAAAGTTAAAAAGGGATGGGATAGCTGCCGGGCGTGGTGGCGCATGCCGCTTGTAATCCCAGTACTTTGGGAGGCAGAGACTGGAGGATCCGGGTTCGCGGCCAGCCTCAGCTCGCGCATGCGTGCGCGCACAAACGCGCTCTCTCTCCCTGTCTCTCTCTCTCTCTCTCTCTCTCTTTCTCTCTCTCTCTCTCTCTCGCTACTTAGTGAGGCCCTCTGCAACTTCGTGAGACCCGGTCTCAAAATAAAGTATAAAAAATAGGGCCGGGGGCATAGCGCGGAGGTAGAATGCCCCTGCGTTCAATCCCCGGTACCGCAAAAGAAAAAAAGGGGGCTAGGATATAACTCAGTGATAAGACCTGGATTCATTCCCTAACTATCATTCCCCCCCTTCCCCCCCAAAAAAAAACTAGAGCCGGGCGTGGTGGCACACGCTTGTAATCCCAGTACTTGGGACGCTGAGACAGGAGGATCCAGGTTCGCAGCCAGCCTCAGCTACATAGTGAGGCCCTCTACAACTTAGTGAGACCCTGTTTCAAAATAAAGAATAAAAAATGGGGCTGGGGGTGTAGCTCGGAGGTAGAATGCCCCTGGAATATACTTACATACATGCATACTCATACCCGTGTATTAAAAACACATAAATAAATTGGACACCTTGGCACATACTTCTAGTTGCAGTACATGGGAGGCTAAGACAGGAGGATCACAGGTTTGAGGCCAGCCCCAGCAATTTAGCAAGACCGTGTTTCAAAATAAAAGGGGGTTAGCATTGTAGCGCAGAGGTAGAACACCCCTGAGTTCAATCCCCAGTACCACAAAAACAAAACCAAAAAAACCCATAAATATCCATATGTGTATTTGTATATTTTAAAACTTTTTGTTCGTGGAGTGCCATTCTAATGCTTCAAAATTCTTCTTGGTGTTTTCCTTTTTTGTACTTATAAATGTGGTGGAAAACCTGATATCCTCAGTGTAGCTTATTTGACATCAGTTTACTTATCTGCTCAATGTAACCAGTCTTATTTGTGTACTACTTTATGCCCTCACCATCTTGTGTCTTTGGTACCCACAGGAACAGCACTTTCCTTCTACCTGACTGTTCCGTGGCAGGCCACTGCCAACTCCTACATTCAAGGAACAGAAGAAAAGGCCCAAAATTGCCTCTAAAAACTTTTAATATTCTTTTCTTTGTTTTGGTTTGGTTTTCTTGAACTAGGAGATCAGCAGACTCCAGCTCCAGCTGGACAGGTTGATTATACCAAGGCTTGGGAAGAGTACTACAAGAAAATGGGTAGGTTGTATATATTGAAATAAATATTTTTTAACTAAATCGAAGCACTTAGTAACTATATGTTAGAATATTGAAGATTATGAAAAAGCATATGTGTATCATGTTTTTCATCAATGACTTTTGATATGTTAATTAACTTTTGAAATATTGAGGAAGAAAATAATTGAACAAGATTACATTCTAAAATCACTGGACTCACTATGGTGACAGATACCTATAATCCCAGTACTTGAGGAGATGAGATAGGATCACAGCTTTGAGGTCAGCCTCAGCCTAGTGAGACCCTGTTTCAAAATAAAAAATTAAAATGCCTGGGGGTATAGCTCAGAGGTACAATGTACCCTGGGTTCAATCCCCAGTACCAATAATAAAACAAAATCACTGGACTTTTAGACATTTTAAAGCAATTACAAATAATCTTTGATTGGTGGTTCACCAGATGCGATGGCTCACATCTATAATCTCAGTACTTTTGAGGTTAAGACAGGAGGAATGCAGGTGGGACGCTAGCTTTAGCAACTTAGTGAGACCCTGTTTTAAAATAAATTTCAACAGCTGAGGGTATAGCTCAGAGGTAGAATACCGCTGGGTTCGATCCCTAGTGACCCCCTCACAAATCGTGTTTATATAACAAATGTATTTGCCAACCAGTTATTAATTGCAACTAGAAATTCCCTCACTTTCATATATGACATTGAATATTGCTACACTTTTGTCAGAGATAGTTATATCCATTACTAGCCTAAATAGCATAAGGTTTAGTTTTCGAGCACCAAGCAAAAATTGTTTGTGCTTTTATTATTTTTGCTGCAGAATTAGCAGATGAGGACTGGCTTTGGAGCTCAGTGGTAGAGTTCTTTCCTAACATCCCTGGGTTTGATTTCCCTCTGCACCACAAGTAAATAAGTAAACCTATTAAGAAGCAACCTACAGCCGGGCGTGGTGGCGCACGCTTGTAATCCCAGTACTTTGGGAGGCGGAGACCGGAGGATCTGGGTTCGCTGCCAGCCTCAGATATCTCTCTCTCTCTCTCTCTTTCTCTCTCTCTCTCTCTCTACCCCCCTCCCCCCCCCCTGTCTCCCTGTCTCTCTGTCTCCCTCTACTTAGTGAGGTCCTCCGCAACTTCGTAAGACCCGGTTGCAAAATAAAGTATAAAAAAAAATAGGGCCGGAGGTGTAGCACGGAGGTAGAACGCCCTTGGGTTCAATCCCCGGTACCACAAAAAAAAAAAAAAAAGCAACCTACAGGGACAGAGGAAATGATTTTTTTTTTTTTTTTTTTTTTTTTTTTTTGCGGTACCAGGGATTGAACGCAGGGGCGTTCTACCTCCGTGCTAAGCCCCCGGCCCTACTTTTATACTTTATTTTGAAACTCGGTCTCATGAAGTTTCGGAGGGCCTCGCTAAGGAGACAGACAGAGAGAGAGAGAGAGAGAGAGAGAAAGCTGAGGCTGGCCGCGAACCCGGATCCTCCATTCTCCGCCTCCCAAAGTACTGGGATTACAAGTATGCGTCACCACGCCCAGCGGAAATGAATTATTTAAATAACATTTGCCACCGGGCGTGGTGGCACATGCTTATAATCTCAGTATTTTTGAGTCTCAGTTGGGATGCCAGCCTCAGCAATTTAGTGAAGCCCTGTTTCAAAATAAAAATTTTTATAAAGAGCTGGGCCTGGTAGCACATTCCTGTAATCCCACAGTACTTGGGAGGCTGAGACGGGAAGATCACAGGTTTGAGGATAACCTCAGCAAGTAGTGAGATTCTCATCAACCTAGTGAGACACTGTTTAAAAATAAAAATAGGCCAGACGTAGTGTGCATGCTTATAATCCCAGTACTTGGGAGGCTGAGATAGGAGGATTGCAGGTTTATGGCCAGCCTCAGCAACTTAGTTACTTTTACACCCAGCTAAAAGTAACACACTTATAACCATAGCCAGTTGTCACAACCAAAAACTAAACAGATAAACTGGTGCATCCTTCACTAGCATAGAAAAAGATAAGATAGTCTACTTCTCAATGTAAATTTCAATATGCTTTCTTTCCTAAAGAATGTGTCATTTTGTCAGGCACGGTGGCACACACTTGTAATCCCAGAACTTGGGAGGCTGAGACAGAGGATTGCAGGTTCAAAGCCAGCCTTGGCAACTTAGCAAGACTCTCAGCAACCTAGTGAGGTCCTGTTTCCAAATAAGAAATAAAAAATAGGGCTGGGCGTGTAGCTTGGAGGTAGAATACCCCTGGGTTCAATCCCCAGTACCACAAAGAAAAGTGTCATTTTCCACAAAAAGAAAAAAATTTCAGAAGAGTGATAATTTCTCCAATTAGAATGGCCTTCTAGGAGTGTGATGGTACTATTATTTCTGAGGATAGAACAGATTTATTAATCTGTTTCTATGACCTATATTATCTCAAGCATACCTACAACAGTTAAACTGCTGCAAAAAGAAATCATTTGACCTCTGACCAGTATAATCTAATTAGGGTGGCTACATAATTTGTCTGAACTGGGGTACTTTTTTTTTTGGTTCTGGAGGTTGAACCCAGAGGCATTCTACCTCTGAGCTACACTCAGCCCTATTTTATTTTTGTTTTGTAACAGGGTCTCACTAAGTTGCTAAGGCTGGCTTCAAACCTGCAATCCTCCTGTCTCAGCCTCCCAAGTACTAAAATGACAGGCATGTGGCACCACACCCAGCTGAACTGGGGTTCTTTCTGTGAAAAAGCCTATTTATTTATTTATTCATTTTGTGTGTGTGTGGTGCTGGAAATTGAACTCAGAGGCATTCTACCTCCGAGCTACACCCCTAGCCCTATTTTATTTTTTGTTTGGAAAAACGATCTTGCTAAGTTGCTGAGGTTGGCTTTGAATCTTCGAACCTCCTGTCTCAGCCTCGTAAGTACTGGGATTACAGGTGTGCACCACCACACCTAGCAGACAAAGCACTTTTAATGGACTAAGATAATTTAACTGAGGGATGAGTTTGGCTTCTGTGCTTTATTATATCCTATTGTTTCTTTGCAACATGACCACTAACGTTTTCTGTTGCCGGGTACGGTGGTGGCACACGCCTATAATCCCAGTACTTGGGAGGCTGAGACGAGGATCACAGCTTTGAGGACAGCCTCAGCAAGTAGTGAGACTCTTATTAACCTAGTGAGATTCTGTTTCAAAATAAAAAATAAAATCATTCTGGGGGTGTAGCTCAGAAGTAGAATGCCCCTGGGTTCAATCCCCAGTACCACACACAAAACAAAGTTTTCTTTAGCTGTTTTATATGCCCAAAATGTGTGGGTATGTTGAATTCTATTTTTTCCTGTTAAAGGTAAACAGTTTAACTGCTTTGTTTTAATTTTTCACTTACTACATTTCCCTGCCAGCTTTTCTCTAAAATCCTAATCTTACGGATACTTGATGGACCTTGGATCCTCTATGTGAAAAAAATGTCATAAAAAAATAAGTTAACAGAATTGACTAAAGATCCTCCCCCACTGTCTTTTCTGTTGTGTTTTTTGTAGTTCTACAGTAATAGCTTGTTAATTCTATGAACAAAATGTACCTGTGTGGATTGGTTGGACAATTTCCTATCATGTGTAAATCTTAAAGGAAATAATGTTAGGTGCTTTAGTTAGGTATTTAATAAGCGTATTTCATTGTGTGTTAGTTCTCAGGATCTTTTTAGGCTAACCACAGATAAGCTACTTTAAAGCATAAAACTTAATACAGTTTCATCTTCAAGTGTCTTAAATGGAAAGGAGAAAAGGAGTGATAAATTTGGGAGATAAAAATATATTTCCAGAGCAACTGCTTGTTGACTCTTAGTAGCCTTACTAGGATTTCCTAGGACTCTGGATTTTCTGATTTGTCAATTCCCCATCCAGTGAATTCTTCACCAAACTAGGCAGGATTTCAGAGCTTTTGAAGCCTAATTTCAGCTTTTCCTATTAAGAATAGAAAATACTACTCATCAACTATAAATTTGTCATTATTCGCTTACTAATAAACCTCTTTTGAAACAGATATCCTAGTTAAATTTTTAAAATGAGTTGTTTTCTGAAACAATTCTGAATTTCCTAGGATAACACCTAGAGAACTCAAGAGAAAATTCTTTTTTTCGGGGATGGGAATGGTTACTGGGGACTGAACCCAGGGGCATTCTACCTCCGAGCTACACCCCCAGCCCTATTTTTTATTCTTTATTTTGAAACAGGGTCTCTCTAAATTGCAGAGGGCCTCACTAAGTAGCTGAGGCTGGCCGCAAACCTGGATCCTCCAGTCTCAGCCTCCCAAGTACTGAGATTACAAGCGTGTGCCACCACGCCCAGCTAGGAGCGAATTCTTAAAGATGAAATTTTAGAGTGTTATGCCAGGTATGTTGGCACATGTCTGTAATCTGGGGACTGAGACGGGAGGATCATAGGTTCGAGGACTTCCTTGGCAACTTGGTAAGACCCTTTTTCAAAATGAAAATTAAATAGGGCTGGGAGTATAGCTCAGGGTTAGAATGCCGCTGGGCTCAATTCCCAGTTCCACAAAAAAAAAACAAATAAAAGAGAGTTTATGTCATAGAAGGAATGGCAGCAATCTGGAAGTAGATATTTTTGAAGCTAGAATAAAAGGAACTTTAGTAATTAGTAAAGACCCATAAGAGAACAAACAAAGAGTTTCAAAGTAGAGAGGTAATTCCTATTTGGAGGAGGGCAGGTGAAGACATTTTGGGGAAAGTTTGACTTAACAAAAGCCTTTATATGGTAAGCACTGATAGGATGGACTGGGAACCCTTGGCCTTTGATACCTAAAGCCTGAAGGAGGAGAAAGTGAACTGTTGGAAAGATGCTTAGAGAGAATGTTGAGTGCTATAATGTATTTAACGGTTACTCGGGCTATGATAGATATCTTTAGCTAGATTAAAGTAAAACATAAAGCTGGGCATGGTGGCGCACGCTTGTAATCCCAGTACTTTGGGAGGCGGAGACCGGAGGATCCGGGTTCGCGGCCAACCTCAGCGCGCATGCACGCGCGCGTGATATCTCTCTCTCTCTCTCTCTCTCTCTCTCTCTCTCTCTCTCTACCTACCTAGTGAGGCCCTCCACAACTTCGTGAGACCCTGTTTCAAAAATAAAGCATAAAAAAAAAATAGGGCCGGGGGTGTAGCGCGGAGGTAGAATGCCCCTGCGTTCAACCCCCGGTACCGCAAAAAAAAAGTAAAACATAAGCTATTATTTACATATTAGCTATATATGTATTCATGAGGTAATGTTCTACTAAATTGTAGGCTAAACTCTGGCATCAAAACAGTAACTAAACAAAGGAATAAAGAGTGCAAGATAAATGGGGGAGGTAATGGAGGTAGAGACAAAAGCAGAAAAAATGCTTTCACTACTTCCATTTGGGCAAAACAGTAACATTTGGCCTTTAGATTGCTAGGGTAAAATTTTTATTTATTTATTTATTTTTTTTTACAGTACCGGGGATTGAACCCAGGGGCGTTCTACCTCCACGCTACACCCCGGGACCTATTTTTTTATACTTTATTTTGAAACCGGATCTCACGAAGTTGCCGAGGGCCTCACTAAGTAGAGAGAGAGAGACAGGGAGAGAGAGAGAGCTGAGGCTGGACATGAACCCGGATCCTCCGGTCTCCGCCTCCAAAGTACTGGGATTACAAGCGTGCGCCACCACACCCGACTGATTTTTTCTTGAATATACTTTTTTTTTGTGGTACTGGGGATGGAACCCAGGGGAATTCTACCTCGAAGCTACACCCCCAGCCCTATTTATTCTTTTATTTTGAAACAGGGTCTCACTAAATTGTGGAGGGCCTCACCAACTTGCTGAGGCTGGCCTTGAACCTGTGATCCTCCTGTCTCAGCCTCCTAAGTACTGGGGTTACAAGCGTGTGCCAAGCCAGGCGTGGTGGCGCACGCTTGTAATCAGGTGGACAGCCTCAGCAAGTAGTGAGACTCATCAAACTAGTCAAGACACCCTGTTTCCAAATAAGAAATAAAATCGGGCCAGGAGTAGTGGTACACGCTTGTAATCCCAGTGCTTGGGAGGCTGAGATCTGAGGATCTGGGTTTGCGACCAGCCTCAGCTACTTAGTGAGGCCCTGTTTCAAAATAAAAAATAAAAAAATAGGGCTGGGGGTATATAGCTCAGAGGTAGAATGCCCGTGGGTTAAATCCCCAGTACCGCAAAAAATAAATAAATAAAATTGGGCTGGGGGTGTAGCTAGAAGGTAGAATGCCTCTAGGTTCAATCCCCAGTATCACAAAATAATAATAATAATAATCGTGTGCTACCATGCCCAACTTCACCAGTTATTAAAAGTGATACATGTGTACCTATGTGTATGTATGGTTTTTGTTGGTCTTTGTTTTAATTACAACAGAGCTCATTTGGTGTTCATGCATTTCATTTCCTTGTTGTTTCCCTTCAGTAATGTCATTTTGCAGGGGGGTTTTTTGTGTTTTTTTGCGGTACCAGGGATTGAGCACAGGGGCATTCTATCTCCAGGCTACACCCCCAGCCCTATTTTTTATTCTTTATTTTGAAAAAGGGTCTCGCTAAGTTGCGGAGGGCCTCACCAAGTAGCTGAGGCTGGCCACGAACCTGGATCCTCCAGTCTCAGCCTCCCAAGTACTAGGATTACAAGGGTGCGCCACCAGGCCCAGCTGTAGGTTATTTTTAATGAAATTGTGTTCAGATTTTAACATACCAAGTCTTTATATCATAGTCATTTTAAATTTTGTTTGATTTTCATAGCTGTTCTCTTGTAGTTCTCTATTGAGGACTTACTCTTGTAGTAGTGTATCAGCTCAGTCCAATGAGTTTCCTCCCCTCTTTCACCATCTGTTCACCATCACTGCCAGGGCACCATCCAGAGGTTTACAAATTACTTCTTTGGTATACTTTCAAAACTATTTTTAGAACAAAAAATGGTTAATTGACTCTGGAATTGAGTCAAGGATTATGCCTGAATCCTTACCTTTACTTAAAACTGTGGATTTTGGCAAAATTTTATTTTTAATTGTGATGCTCTAAAACTAAAATTTATGATTAACATAAGACAAAGATTTTTTTTATTTTTTTTGGCCCGGATGGTTTTCCAATGCTAATCAAGATAAACAGCAACAATTCTGGGTCTACTTTTGTCATTATGACCTGTTACTTACAGTAGATATAATTTTGTTATTAAAATATAGGGGGGGTTCGGTCAGCAACGGCAGACACAATTATTTAAAGGCTTGAGAGGAATATTACAAGAAGCAAGGTATTGTTTTTATTGGAAATGAGATTCTTTTGGACTTTTAATTGTGGTTACAGCAACAAAGTTGTTCTGTTTTCTTGAAGGTCAAGCAGTTCCTGCTCCTACTGGGGCTCCACCAGGTGGTCAGCCAGATTATAGTGCAGCCTGGGCTGAGTACTATAGACAACAAGCAGCCTACTATGCCCAGACAAGTCCCCAGGGAATGCCACAGCATCCCCCAGCACCTCAGGTATACTAAATTTGCTAATTTGTTGATTTTTCATCCCAATCATATTTTCTGCATGTTTACTGTTGTCTGTTTGGGAATGTTTACCTTTTTAATTTTTATTTGGCAAAGTATAACTGAAATACTGTATTGTTTGGGTTTTTTTGTTTTTGTTTTTACAATGCTTTCTGGCATCTGAGTGCTGAATATTTCTACAATGCCTTTGATTTTAAAAATAAATTTTCTTCCCCCCAGGGATTTGCAAATCATGCAAGAAGCCACCACCATTTATATTAACCAGTTTTTCTTTCTTAAAGGATTCACTCCTGAATTAGCTCCATTTAAAGGATTTTCTTTAACTTTTTGTGTATTTCTTATGTATCTCTTCTGCACAGGGCCAATAATAAGAAGTGGACAATACAGTATTTGCTTCATTGTGTGGGGGAAAAAAACCTTTGTTAAATATATGGATGCAGACGACTTGATGAAGATCTTAATTTTGTTTTTGGTTTAAAATAGTTCTTTTTTTGAAAATGTACAAAATATCTATCACTACTGATAGGAGGTTAATATTTCTGTGTAGAAATGAACATTGGTTTGTTTTTAGTATTTAGTGTAGATGTACACATTCCAGCAAATGTATTTGCAACTATTATGTGGTCGATGCTTTGTGATATAAATGTACTTTTTCAATGTATACTTTCACTTTTAAAATGCCTGTTTTGTGCTTTACAATAAATGATATGAAACCTCCTGTGTCGGTAAGTTGGATATGTGGGTATTTAAAGGATTCATAATTTCTTAGCAATGATAATTAAGATACATATACACAAATATATAAGCTTTCCCCATGAACTATTGAGTTTTTAAACACTGGCATGTTTTTCCCCGTTGCAGTATAGTGGTAGATTGGAGGATCTTTTCCATTTATTGTATTTGGCTATTTCAGCACAAGTAATCCTGATATCTTCATTTTTTTCCTTCTGTTTGATTAAAAACTGCATGTGTGTACAGTGACCTTTTGGCATACTTCCATTGCATTAACAGTGAAATTTCCTTTTATACATGACCACTGTTTCAGACCTGTACTGCTGCTATAACAGTTAACCTTTCTGTTCTTGATTTGATAATTACTTGATTTCCAAGACTGTTTCAGCATAACTGATTTTAAACAGTTTTCAGATAGTGAATTTGAGTAGTCTAATAGTTTTTTCATGTAAAGCAACTCTTTCAATGTATATAATATTAGTGTGTTTCTTTCTAAATTTAGGGTAGAAAAGTGAATAGTACGCAAAAAGTATAGCTACATTGCATCTGCCATTGAAACATAATTGGGGTATGGAAACGTTCAAGCTTTTTCCTTTTTTTTCTTTTTGCAGTATAGATAAGCTTTGTTTTGTAAATGCACAAGTCCAATCATTGAATCAACTTAATTTTTTATGTACTTGAAATCATTTTATTACTCTTTAACACTCATTCTGAAGTTCTGATATTTTGTTGAAATCCATTGTTTTACTCTGCGTATTTGTTGGCTCTTTGCATATTAATATATTAGACTACATGCAAATACAGTCTGTCTTGCCATTGTCTGTTGAAGTGCAGGTTTGATCCAGCCAGTATAGAACTAGCTCTGTAGGGGTGAGGAGGACTGTGCTGTGTATCATCCTTGATTGTGTTCCTTCAAGGAGCATTGCACTGTAAGTACATCAGAATGACAAATTGATGAACTGCAACAGTATCTTTTTGTCAATGTTCCACATAATGTAAATGCCATATTTTGTGTGAATATTATGTTGGAATACAGTGCTGATATATTGGAAAACCATAACTGCTTCTTAACATAGAATAATACATAGTTCTGTATTTTTCTTAAGTGAGCTTTAATGGGTAAGTATTTTTGATATGCTTTAGCTATAGCTAAAGAATACTGATCATTAACAAAGTTGAATAGTATTACTGGTGCTCCTAAAATATTGTTTTTCAGTGTAAAATATGCATATCTTCTATATTAATATGAAAAACTTGAAATGTTTAAGACAGAAGTGGTTTTCAGTTTTCAAATAATAGGCAATGTAGCACTTTTAACACCATTTCATAAATATATATTCAGTCATTGGTAGGGAGCACCATTTGTTGTTTTTAATATACTTTAAAGGAAGATGTACAAGAACAATGTTGAGATTACGTATAGGGTGGAAAATAGCAGTACAGTTCATTGTAGATATTTTTAAATGTTTTTGATTGTTTTATATAACCTAGAAATGACTTCCCTTACCCTTACTTAGATCTGGATGTGTAGTTCTAGTTTGAAGTTTAATAGTTAAGGAGTTATTTGTTATCTTTAAGAGTAGGGTATTGACATAAACAATTTCAGTATTTTGCATGATACTGTTGTATAGATGACCTTTTAGGAAAGTGGTGCATTTATTAATTAAACTGAAGAAATAGTTCAGTTGGATTCAGTATCATAACTCACAAATTGGAGGCTGTTGATTTTGATTCATTTAAGGTTTAAAATCTTTATTAATTGCAAACAGTGCAATTATTTATACTTCACAGTGCCTTCCCAGACCTTCCACCTTAGGTTCTGCTGCAAAAAGCAACAGGTAAGCACAACCTAAGGACATATATAAATAAATATTTCAGTACATTAATGTTGTCCCTGTGAGGTTTTTGTGGTTGTGTACTCGAAAGCAATCTGCTTCCCCAAAATGTATTTTGTTATGCTACCATTTTAGTGGAAAGTCTGTTAAGTTGTTCAAGCAACTGTGTACATTTCTGGGTATTGTTTTTTATTTTAATTTTTTTATTAAAACAAGAAAATAATGAGTAGATTGCTGCTGTAGCTGAACTACATCCAAATATTTTTGCATTTTTCCCCCTAAATATAAAAGTGTTATGGTTAAGAAAGGACAGTTAACATAGTTTTTAGAATTTAGGAAATCATTTGGTCAGAAACTTCAACAGCCTTCACAGTCTGTTTATATGATTGACAGGATGTTTTCTTTGCCCCCCCAGAACTATGGTTTATTTTTTTTTCTTATTTTTGAACTATAGTAATTCAGTAAGAACATGAGAAAGTTTATCGTTTTCGTTAGACAGTTCTGTTTTCATAACTTTTATATATGCTGAAAAAGGAAAATTTATGGAATACTGGCAGTATGTTTTCATAAAAGGCATGTGCATCAGTGAAATGTTAACTGTATAGCAAATAACCTTTCATAATCTGTGTAGCAACCAATATTTTTCTGATTTATAATATTTTAATAACTGACGCTGCATTTATTTTATTTTTGCCAGTTTAAAATGTTTGTGTGTTTTTATAGATGATTTTTAACTGGTACATATTTTGAGTTAAGATGAATGTATTAAAGCAGCATCCTATCAGTTTTGTTTATTCAATTTCTAAAATGTGCTGATCCTTTTAAAACTCCTGCTTATCTCTACAACAAAGAAAAATATTCAAAAATACTGCCTTCATTTTCACACACAGTGCTGAAGATGCTGCAAGCACCAAATCATAGCTCATAAAATCAGGTCCTGAGATAGTTACCCATAAAGAGGAATCCTTTGAGTGTATGCCATTGGTGAGCCGATGAGCATGGACCATAGAAGGGCTCAATGTAGAAGGTAAAATTGGCAAGTCATAATTGAGAAATATGAAATGTATTCCCATACATAATATGGTATAGGGTGTAATGTACCTGCTTTTGATCACTTTTCATTTTAAAGTGCTATTCACTTATCTTAAATGTTCCATGAACTGTTAAATTTCTTAAGTTACATAGTTAACTGCACCACATTCATGTGTATGTGTGTTTTGATAGTCAATGCTAGGTATGTTAAAGTAGATGATTTTAAAAGGCTCTTTCAACCTTAGAGCCTGTCAAGTCTTGGTTAGTGGTAGTTTGCATTTTTATAAAAGAAAATATAGATTAATACTGATAGATATTGAGGCATTGTTTCTATCTCATGAAAAATTTTTAATTCCTTACCGTAAGCCTTCACTGATATAAGCATTTTTTTAAAATGGCACTAATATTAACATTGAAATAAACGGAAAGCAGAAAAGGTGAGCCAGTTGATGCGAATGCAGTGGATGTTAGGAGTGGTAGAAAAAATGTTTACTTTAGATTAAAATTGAACTGATTTATTTCATTTAGCACTTAAGCCAAATTTTGACAGTATGTTTTTTTTAAGACAGTGTGGTGAAACTTAGAATTCTATGGTTTGATGTTTCTTTTAGAAATGAGAAGTAGAGTTGTGTTTTTTAATTAATGAAAATGGTTTTAATACTAAAACTAGTGACTTGATACTAGTTGTTTATTAACATGGTAAAATATATCCTTAAACATATTGGTAGTTAATTCATAAGGGTGGGGTTGGTTAGGAGTAGCAGAGTACCTTAGAAGGAAATAGGAGTATATTGCAAGTGATAACATTTTGTTAGTTGTTTGGATACTCTGCCAGTAGAACAAGTTCTACCTAGAAAGTTATATGTTGTCTAATGATGTAGAGTTTACTAATCAATGAGGATGTCTTATTTTTGTTTTCTGCAAATTCTGCCTCTTTTTAAATTGCATTTTAACAATACCTAGTTAAAGATAATTCTGATTCTCAAAATAACCTTAACATTTTGTTTAATCAGTCACTTTTTCTTACCACAATAAAACTTTCAAGGGATTTTTTTAAATCGGTGCTTTTAAGAAGCAAATAAATCCCAGGGTTTTATTTTCTTCAGTAATACCCCCTAAAGAAACTCTTAAATGTATTTGCGAATATATATATTTTTTCTTATGCATGCTCGATGCATTTTCGTCCTGAGAAAAGTGTTCTCTACAGAAACTACCCGTGTGTAAAAAGAAGATTGGCTTAAAATGGCTACTGTGATGGGAACAGTGTCTTAGGGAGATGCAGCTTGGACTTGAGGTAAATTGAATACTTTACAAACTGTGGTTTGGAGTTTGCTTTAATGATATTGTATGTAAAAGAACATGTGCTTGCTGTAATTTTGTATTCATTATGGTCTCAATAAAAAATAAATAAATGTACTTTGGTGAATATTATAAGGGAGTGTTTTGTGTCTTTTATACACAGTACTCAGTTAAAAGATTTTTTTGCTGTATACTTAACTGTCATTAAAGGATTACCATGAGAAAATACTGGGTTTTTAAACATTCTAACGATAAATAGGTAAATATCTGATTGTACAAGTCTTTAAAAGAAGGAAAGACTTTTTTCTTTAATATACAAGTTACTTTATTATGGGTTTACAATTGTAAAATAAAATTGTCTTCCAGAAAAATTAAAATATAAAACAACTTTAATAACAGAACATGATAACTAATTATTTACAGGCTTAGACTAGTATTTTGAATTGAAGGCTGTGCCACTTTTTCCTATGTCTAATCCTCTTGGATCTTGAAACCTTCAATTGTGTTGAAGATGTTTTCTACAAAGTTTCCTCATTGAAATATAATTTGTTTAGGCAAGATCACAATGTAAGCTTGCTTTGTAGGTCTGATTATAGATTATACACATTTGAAAAATACACATTAAATATTCTAGGCAGTGATTTCTAATTTTTCTGGAAATTATTTCTTTAAAGTCCTACTTTTGTTTATTTTTCTCTATCCTCTCCTTTTCCCATGGAAAAACATACATCTCCCCCTGCATATATCTGCTTCAGAAAGGCTTTGAAACTACAACCATCAAAAATTATACTATTTAGGGGAAAAAAGCCCACTCATATTGATTCATTGTCTCAGCTATTTGAGACTTAATTTTAGGTGTAAAAGCTCATAAATGACAATTCTTAAATGCAAAATGATTTTTTTTCTTTTTGGGAACCGGGGATTGAACCCAGGGGCATTCTACCTCCGCGCTACATCCCTGGCCCTATTTTTTTATACTTTATTTTGAAACCGTGTCTCACGAAGTTGCGGAGGGCCTCACTAGGTAGAGAGAGAGAGAGCCGAGGCTGGCCGCAAACTCGGATCCTCCAGTCTCCGCCTCCCAAAGTACTGGGATTACAAGCGTGCGCCACCACGCCTGGCTATGATGTTTATTTTTAAAAAAACAATTGCTATAAACTTACAGGAAATACACTGCCTTTGTATTAGGTTCTGATAGAACAATTGAATAAATTTCCCCACCCTGTTAAATACATTTTATTGACTGCTACTGCATAATATGGTGGTAAATCTGATACTCATTTGGAAAAGAAGGTATTCCTTAGATGCGCTTGTGTTGTGAAGACTGTTAGAAAAAGGAATTGAGAAGTCAACATAGTGGCACTTCTGGTTTCCTTTTTGGCCCCGCCACAGAAAAGATGGATGTAGTAAGAAAGAAAGTTGGAGAGAGAAAGTTCCGAGGGGAGAAGGGAGCCTAGTAGTCGTCAGCTAAAAAAGAGAAAAAGAAGAATGATTTTTTTAAGGAAAATTTTTTTAAATAGAATAAAAGATGAAAAGACTGATTAATTCTTACTTTCAATGGTAAGAATACAGGTACTAGCTGCAGAGCCTTTATTGTTGACTGCTTTACACATATACTCTCCTCCATCTTCTGGGAAAGTTTCTGGTAAGTAAAGGCAGTAAGTTTCTCCTCTTTCAATGTATTGATAGTCTTCTCCATCCTGCAATATTTCTCCTTCAAACCACCATGTAATTTCTGGTTTGGGTTCTCCTGTTACTTTAACAGTAAATCTAACTGGCTCACTGTCTACAACTGATGTGTTTTTTAGAGGCTTCTTGAACCATGGAGCTCCTGATCTGGTTTGCTCTTCATCTTCAATATTGGAGCCATTCATGATGCTACCCTCTTCTTCCTCCTCCTCTTCTCTTTTCTATATTAAAATAAATGCATTCAGATTTGAATTTATATCAGTATTTTCAGATCAGTAGTATAGTAGTAAAAAGTAAAAGTAAACATATGCTTACTACAAGGTATTTTACTAAACATTCCAGTGACCTGAATGCTAAAACTGATTCTTAAGAGCATCCTTGGAAAATGATATGTACACCTTGGTACCTTTTGTAGTGCTGCATCAATTTCTTTTTGTTCAAACTGCATTCGTAGTAACTTTTGTTCTTCAATTCTTCTTTGTTCTTCTTCCTCTCTTGCCTTAGCCATTTGTTCAAATCTAGCTTTCATATTCACTTTATGAGTAAATGGAGCCTCACTCTTTTTTGCAGGCTTTACGTCAACATCTTCTTCCTTCAAGAAAATAACAATTGTTTAGTTTTTGTTTTTGTAGTGCTGGGGATTGAACCTAGGGATCTTCTACCTCTGAGCTACATCCCAGCCCGGTTTTATTTTTATTTTGAAACATGGGTCTCACTAAGTTGCTGCCTTGCTAAGATGCTGAGGCTGATCTCAAACCTGCTATCCTCCTGTCCCAGCCTCCCAAGTATCGGGATTCCGAGCATGTGCCACCATGCCCAGCACGATTGCTTATCTTATAAAAGCCAAGAATGTAGGTATTAATAGTTCTGTCATTTATAGACACAAAAAGATGTTTGGTATGAATATTTGTGCTATAATACAGAAATGCACATTTTCACTGTTAGGAAAAGTGACAGCTAAATTTATGAAGCATTCTTTGTTTTTGTGGTGCTGGGGATTGAACCCAGAGGCATTTACCTCTGAGCCACACACACCCTCGCCCTATTTTATTTTATTTATTTTAAAACAGGGTTTTGCTAGGTTGTTGAGAGGCTTGCTAAGCTGCTGAGACTAGGTTTGAACCTGTGATCCTCCTGTTTCAGCCTCCCAAGTAGGATCACAGGGATACACCACCACACCTACCTTAAAGACTGCCTTTTTTCCCCATAAATCTCCATAAATTCTCCACCCTACTACATGAGGAATGTGATTTCTGTTCTATAATTTCATCATTTTCCTTCCTCACCCTTAGACTAGTTCTAGAGATGAATTCTATCCAAATTATGGTGAACTGTCAGGGAAGGGTGCTTACAGGCAGAAACGAGGAAAGATGACTGTTAAAGAGGCAGTATCTGGGATATGGAGACGTGATTAAGGTGAAATACGAGTCATTTGTTTTTGAGGATGAGAGTTGTAAGCCATGGAAATTAAGGGAGTGATTGAAGAGCAAAGTCAACTCTCAAGTAGTATGAGTTCTAGGAAAAGGCCAATTTGGTGTAGTGATAGGTCACTGATGGCCTTCAAGGGTAGTTTTAGTAAAGTGAGGTTTACAGACACAGTTAATTTATGGTTTTAAAAATACTATAGTTCAGCTGGGCGTGGTGGCGCACGCTTGTAATCCCAGTATTTTGGGAGGCGGAGACCAGAGGATCCGGGTTCGCGGCCAACCTCAGCACGCATGTGCGCTCAATCGATCAATCGATCTCTCTCTCTACCTAGTGAGGCCCTCCGCAACTTTGTGAGACCTGGTTTCAAAAATAAAGCATATAAACAATAGGGCCGGGGGCGTAGCGCGGAGGTAGAACGCCCCTGCGTTCAATCCCCAGTACCGCAAAAAAAATATATATATATACTATAGTTCTAGCAGTTTCTTGGTTTCTGTACTACGTGGGTTTTTGTGGGTCTATCTGGAAATCCCAGCGTTTACATTTAATAGTAGCGTTGGGGGATTCAGGTTACCACACCCAGATAAATAAAAGGATACCGTGAAACAGGCTGTAGGTTAACTGTATAAGAACATCTTGATTCATGAGGTGTTTCAGTTAAGTTTGAGGTGTTATACACTTATTCCAATGAAAGGAGTAAAACAAATTTGAGTTTTTCTGGGTTTCCTGAGTCCAGTAGGACATCAGGCACAACCAGGTGCCTCGTGGCAAAATTATATTTGTACCATTAACCTTGATATAATGCCTGACTATAGTTATTGCGAGTGGTGATATAATGTGTTGATACTATTAGACTAAGAAAATACGTGTTAAGCAATGGTTTGCTTACTGCAGTTTTATTTCAACAGATTTTCATGATAAATGAATAAACGACTTTTCTCTGTTCACACTGTATACTTGATTCTTTGCTTACCAAATGAACTTTCAAGATAGAATAATTCAGACAGTACAGTAACTGCTATTCTGTGTTCCATGTAATAACTTGCCTTCCAGATTTCAGCACAAGTTTGTACAAATTCATACTCTTGATTTGGCTGCCTCAAACCTACATTTAGAAAGTTTGAAGACAGATGCAGTGGCACACACCTATAATCCCAGTACTTGGGAGGCTGAGACAAGAGAATCACAGGTTCAAGGCTACCTCAGCAACTTAGCAAGACCGTATTTCAAAAATAAAAGGGCTGGGGGTGACCAGGTGCAGTGGCACATACACCTGCAATTCTAGTAGGAGGATTGGAGGTCCTGTTTCAAAATAAGATATCTGGGGGTGTAGCTCAGAGGTTGAATGCCCTTGGGTTCAATCCCCAGTACCACAAAAATAATAAGGCTGGGGATACTAAGAGCCACATTAAATGGAGTGAATGTGCTTCTCTAGATAATTTACAGGACACATACCTCCAGCACGGTTAAGGCAATGTATTTTCCTTGGGTTTTAATAAAGCATAAGAAGTGGCTTTGGAGTATACCTTACTAGAAAATCTACCGTCAAAACAATGGCCAGGTGTGGTGGTACACACCTGTGAGCCCAGCTACTTGGGAGGCTGAGGCAGGACAGGGCAATTTGGCTATACCCTGCATCAAAAAAAAAAAAGGAAGGTTTGTAGACCTCTTGTCTAGCATGTGAGGACCTGAGTTCAACCCCTAGTACTGCAAAAAAAAAAAAAGTTGAGCACTGCAAACAGCATTTAATTGACTTAAATACCAGATGAGTGGTATGGAATAAGTGCTATGGGAGCTGGGATGGAATTCTTTGATTAGGGGAGGTTACATGAATGAGTTGGGCCTTAAAGTAAGAATAATACAAGCATTTTGAACTATGGCAATTTCTGGAGGAGGAAATGATGTCAGATTTGGGGAGAGAGGATTGCTGCAGGTGACAATACTACTCTGGAAGTTGATTGCCCTCTACCAGAACTATGCTAATGAGTTTTTAAAAAGGCTATCTGAACCTTAAATCCAGGAAGATAGGGAATTCAACAACATCCTTCATAGGAAACACCATTTAGGATATCCTTATAGTATTAGAGTTCAGTCATGTCCTGATATCACATCTAAGAGTGATAATGAAACAAGTCCCTTATCTACCTTATTTTTATCTTTCATACATATTTTGTATGGATAGGTTAAGACTGCTCTGAAGTTTTACTACCTTTAACAACACAAATGAGCCGGGCATGGTGGTGCACCCCTCTAATCCCAGTACTTGGGAGACTTAGACTGGAGGATCACAGGTTCAAGACCAACTCCAACTTAGACCCTGTTTCAAATTTTTAAAAAATGGGGGTGTGGCTCAGAGGTAGAATGCCCTTGGTTCTATTCCCAGTACCACACACACAAACTAAGCAAATATATGGCAATCAAGCCTTATATATCAAATATACCTCTAAAGACTCAATCTCAGCTGATCTTGTGCCATCTAGCCACCAAATACTGGTATTCCCCAGGATTTTATCATTCACCTCCATACTATTAATTCTAAATGGCTTTATATACTACTTTGAGCAAAGTTTACATAGCTCTTGCCTCTTACCTAAGCTCAGAACTTATGTTTCAGATTGTCTTTACCTTATCCAGAATAATTTATTCACCCTACCTTTCCAGACCTGTTTTCTCTGTAGCATCTGGTTTCCCGGGTGATTTTTAGCTTAATTATTAAGTTCCTCAGCAACCATCTGCCCAAAAGCAACCTTTTACCCAGTTAAAATTCAGTCTACTTTTCTCCCTTGGCCCCAACTTCATACCTTCATGCCTATTCTTTAATAAACATAGTCTATTTTCCTGTCCTAAAAATTTGATTCCCAGATTACAGTCCCTACAAGGCTAAAAAGGCCCTTCAAGCCGGGCGTCGTGGCGCACACTTGTAATCCCAGTACTTGGGAGGCTGAGACAGGAGGATCGCAGGTTCGTGGCCAGCCTCACTACTTAGTGAGGCCCTTCAAAACTTAATGAGATCCTGTTTCAAAATAAATTAATAGGGCTGGGTGTATAGCTTGAAGGTAGAATGCCCCTAGGTTCCATTCCCAGTACTGCAAAAAATAATAAATAAAAAGTCCCTTAAACAATTGGCCACAACCTACTTTTACAACTTTATAACCTGTCACCCATTATTCTGTGAACCCTCCACTTAGTCTACTGCCCAGATCCATTTTTACAAACACTGTTGACTCTCATTTGTCCCTCAATCTGAAATTCCCCTCTTTACCTGCAGCTTTGTGTATGTGTGTTTACTGGGATTGAGCCCAGGGGTGTTCTACCTTCGAGCTACACTCCCAGTTTTATTTTTTATTTTAAAACGGAATCTCAATAAGTTGCTGAGGGCCTCCCTAACCTGTGCTCTTCCTGTCTCAGACTCCAAAGTACAAGCACGTGCCAACATGCCTGGCCATTTACAACTTTTATGCAGCCTTCACACTCAGTTTAGATGTCCTTTTCTCAGCCTTGTTAAACTCTTCTAAGTATATTAACTCCATCCAACTTGATCCCGTAATACTAAATATGTGAGTTCTGTTATAGTACTTTTAACAATTATGGTTGTTTTCAATCATATCTCACTAGGCTTGCTCATTTGCCTGTCCCCAAAACAACTCAGGGCCCAACACAGGAGAGATTATAAACTCCATTTCCCAAACCCTGCTTCATTAATCTCTAGCTTTTATTTGCTACCACTTAATTGTTTTCATCCCTCACCCCGCTTTAAATTCAAAGTGCTAGAGGGATCACAAGTTTAGTAACTGAGGTTCCAGAGCAGTTCCTGAAACACAGGAGGCATTCAGATGGATTTTCAATGTGTAGATCTAAACCACCTATAGCTTCAGTATGATCTAGCTAAAGACATCATTCCATGTTTTAAAAATCCTTTTTATATGGCATCTTAAAACTGTCTATGATCATCTTGCCTGTACTTGCACCTTCTCTTTTGCTGTTCTTAATAAATTGCTTTTCGTTCTAATAATTTGCACATAATTTCTTCTATTATTTTATTCACAGTCTCCTCTAAAGGCCCTCCCAACTTCTCATACCTATTTGCTAGTTGGATATTTGATATTTTAAAAATGTACTGTGTGTGTGTGTGTGTGTGTGTGTGTGTGTGTGTGTGTGTGTGTGTGTTACTAGGATTGAATTATTGAATTCAGGGGCGTTCTACCTCTGAGCTACACCCCCAGCCCTATTTTATTTTTTATTTTGAAACAAGGTCTCGCTAAGTTGCAGAGGCTGGTTTCAAACCTGCGCTCCTCCTATCTCAGCCTCCCATGTACTGACTGGGATTACAAGTGTGCACTGCTACACCCAGCTAAAAATGTACTTTTAAAACCAGGTGCATCTGGGTATGGTGGCACATGCCTTTAATCCCAGTTCTTGGGAGGCTGAGACAGGAGGATCACAGATTTGAAGCCAGCCTCAGCAACATAGCGAGGCTCTCAGTAACCTAACAAGATTCTGTTTCCAAATAATACAATAGGGGTGGGGGTATAGCTTGGAGGTAAAATGCCCTTGGGTTTGATCCCTAGCACCACAAAAAAGAAAAACGGGTACCCTGGGCTGGGCATGGTGGCACATCCCTTATAATCCCAGTACTTGGGAAGCTGAGACAGGAGGATCCAGGTTCACAGCCAGCCTCAGCTACTTAGTGAGGCCCTCCGCAACTTAGTGAGACCCTGTTTCAAAATAAAGAATAAAAAAATAGGGCTGGGGGTGTAGCTCGGAGGTAGAATGCCCCTGGATTAAATCCCCAGTACTGCAAAAAAGGGGGGGGGGCTAGGATGTAGCTCAGAGGTAGAACATCCCTGAGTTCAATCCCCAGTACTGAAAAAAAGTATATTTATTTATTTATTTATTTATTTATTTATTTATTTATTTATTGCGGTACGTTCTACTTCTGAGCTACACCCCTGGCCCTATTTTTTATTCTTTATTTTGAAACCGGGTCTCACGAAGTTGCGGAGGGCCTCACTAAAGTAGCTGAGGCTGGCTGCGAACCCGGATCCTCCGGTCTCCGCCTCCCAAGTACTGGGATTACAAGCGTGTGCCATCACGCCCGGCTCATAGAATGGTAATTCTGACAGAATTTTTAAAACTTCAGATCCCATTTAAACCAAACTCATAACATGAAAATACTCTTTAAGTGGGAAGAGACATTACAGGTCAATCATCGCCTCCTTATTTTATATATGAAGGTACTTTGTATCCGTGTGTGTGTGTGTGTGTGTGTGTGTGTGTGTGTGTGTGTGTTACATTACTGGGGATTGAACCCATGGACATTCTACCTCTGAACTACATTCCTAGCGCATTTTTTAAATTTTGAAACAGGGTCTCAACTAAGTTGCTGAGGGCCTTACTAGGTTGTTGAGCCTGGCCTCAAACCTGCAATTCTCCTTTCTCAACCTCCCAAGTACTGAGTGGCATGTGCCACTAAGCCCAATTTATGTCATCAGAATTCTGATTGAGGCTCCTCCACTAAATTATTGGTTTGACTTTGAGCAGATCCTATGGGATTTATAGACCTCATCTATGAAATAAGAAAGTATGTACAATCTTTGAAGTTTAAGTTGAATATACACTGGTTCTACTGATTCAACTAAAACATGCCAATATTTTTAAACCACTTTTGCTTACATTGAAGCATTCGATGTCTACTAATCGGTTTTAACACTGCTAAAGCTCATTTTCAAACAATGCTGGAGTGGGGGGAGTCTTTCAAAGTCTATTAAAATCTTAATGTGCTTTTGCTATCTAGTTCCCAGATTATTATATATGTCAATGGTTAATTGTAAGTACTTAAAACTTATTTCAAAGCCAGTGTTATTTCAACTCATTACTGTATCATAACTATGGTAAATATAAAATAACATACCTCATGGAAGTTTTCTGCTTCTCTCTCTTTAATTTCAAGGTCAATGGCTCTCCTTCTTGCTCGTTCTTCTTCTATTTTCCTCTGTATTTCTTTTTCAGACAACTGTCCAATTTTTTCAAACTTGCTTTTTAGGTTTTTAGCTTGAATAGAACCACTTCTTTTTAGTTTGATTAATTCTTCATATTCTTTGCTCAACTCAAAGGTTTCATTTTCTTCTTCTTCCTTCAAAATTAATATTTTATATGCTGAATATCAGCAAATTACAGTAGTTCCCTCACCCACCCTTATCCCACAGAGTATATGTTCCAAGACACCCAGTAATGCCTGAGGCCAAAGATAGTACTAAATCCTATATGTACTGATTTTTTCCTATTCATCCTTACCATACATCTTAGAAATTTCGGCATACAAATCTTTTTCTTTCCTTATTATGATGAGAAGTTTTACCTTTTCACTTAAAGAAAGCCATTTACAGCTTCTCTGGCGTATCTAAATTGCCAGCATCATTATTCTTGCACGTTTTGCCCATTATTTGGTAAAATATGGGTTACTTGAACACAAGCTCTGCTGTCCTCCAACACTCAGTCTGATAACAGAAGACTATTACATGATTACAGGTGGGTAGTGTATACATGCGGATATGCTGGACAAAGGGATGATGATTGATGTGGACCAGTGAGAGATTTTATCACACCACACAGAATGGTGTACAGTTTAAAACTTGTGAATTGCTTTTTTCTGGAATTTTCCACTTAATATTTCCAGACCTTGGAAATGGTTGGCCACAGAAAGGGAAACTGCAGGCAAGGTGTGGGGGGCAGCTACTATCATATGTATAATAAACTATCTCAAATGTGTTCATTGTTTCTTGTTTGAAAACATTTCACCATTAAAGTGGTGAAAACATTTAAAGTATTTTTGTCAGGGAAAATGACTACAAATCTCTAACATTCCTTAATAACCTACTTACTAAATTGAAAATATACATTCATGGCAAGATAATTTTTACAAGGAATTGTAAGAAGATTTTTGTTAGGGGAAGGCAAAGAAATAGAATTGTAAGAACACTGGGCTATGAGTAAGTTATGAATTCCAGTTCTGACTCTGAGGCTTATAACCATTTGTCTAGTTGCCTAACCCACCAGGTATGATTTTCTTTAAAGCTAGAGTATCTCTAAAATTTTTTCTATCTTTAATTTTAACAAAGTTAAATATCAATCTTAGATGGACATACTGGATCATGCCTATAATCCCAGTACTTGGGAGGCTTAGACAGGAAAATCACAAGTTCAAGGCCAGCATGGGCACTTAGCAAGATCTTTTTGTGTGTGTGTATGTGCGGTACTGGGGATTGAACCCAGGGGCATTCTACCTCTGAGCTATACCCCAGCCCTATTTTTTATTCTTTATTTTGAAACAGGGTCTCACTAAATTGTGGAGGACCTCACTAAGTAGCTGAGGCTGGCCGTGAACCTGCAATCCTCCGGTCTCAGCCTCCCAAGTACTGGAATTACAAGCGTGCACCACCACGCCCAGCAAGATCTTATTTCAAAATAAAAAAAAAAAGAAAGGCTGAGGGTATACTTCAGAGGTAGAGTGCCCCTGGGATCAATCTCCAGCCCCCTCCTCATGTACACACATGTGTGCATGTGCACACACACACACACACACACACACACACACACACATACACACACACAATGAGTATCAAACTCTTTGGAGGGGGTGGTACTGGGGATTGAATTCAGGGGCGTGCTACATCCCCAGCCCTATTTTACTTTTTATTTTAAAACAAGGTCTTGCTAAATTGCTGAGGTCCTGGCTAAATTTCTGAGGCTGGCCTTGAACCTGCGATCCTCCTGTCTCAAGCCTTTCAAGTACTGGGATTACAGCTGTGCACCACAGTGCCCAACTATATATATGTAATACTCGAGAACATTTGGAGATGCGGTCTGGTAAATGCCTACATGTCCCTGTGTATTCACTAGTATTTTCAATTATATAATCTGTCTGAATTAAGAGAGGGAGCCAGGCGTGTTGGTGTACACCTGTAATCCCAATACTGGGGAGGCTAAGAGGAGGATCATAGTTTGAGGCCAACCTCAGAAACTGCTGAGGCCCTCAGCAACTTAGTGAGACCCTGTCTCAAAATAAAAAATAAAATAGGGTTGAGGGTGCAGTCCAGTAGTAGAATGCCCCTGAGTTCAATCTCCAGCACTGCAAAAACAGACAGAAAAAAAAAAAAGAAAGGAAAGAAAAAGGGAGCCAACCAAAATTGGGCTCAATTTTTTATACCATTAATCCTTTTATTCTGGTCCCTTTTCCCTGACTTTTCACAATTTATTATAATTAATCCTTTGTAATACTTATTACACTAAATCTTTTTTTGTGTGTGTGGTACTGGGGATTGAAGCCAGAGGCATTCTACATCTGAGATCCACCCCCAGCTCAATATTTTATTCTTTATCTTGAAACAGGGTCTCACTAAGTTGCAGAGGGCCTCACAAGTTGCTGAGGCTGGCTGCGAACACGTGATCCTTCTGTCTCTGCCTCCCAAGTACTGGGATTACAAGTGAGCACCACCATGCCGAGTTTACACTAAATCTTAATCCCACTATATGGAGTTGTAAAATGTTGTAGATATTCCTAGAATACTTTTCCTGGAGAAGGTCAAGAGTTCAAGGCACAGGTAAACTTTTGTGTGTGTGTGTGGTGTGTGTGTGTGTGTGTGTGTGTGTGTGTGTGTGTGTGTGTGTCGTACTGGGGATCAAACCCAGGGGCATTCTACCTCCAAGCTACATCCGTAGCCCTTTTGTTTTGAAATAGGGTCCTGCTAAATTGCTGAGGCTCTCACTAAATTGCGGAGGCTGGCCTCAAACCTGCAATCCTCCTGTTTCACCTTCCCAAGTACTGCGATTACGGTGTGCACCACCATTCCTGGCTAGAGGTAAACTTTTTTAAAAAACAAAGGGAGGAGGACTCACAGTGGCTAATGTGAAATAAGGTCTAATTTCTTGGCTGAACCAAGGGGTAAAAGAGAAAACCTTTTTTTTTTTTGCGGTACTGGGGATTGAACCCAGGGGCATTCCACCTCTGAGCTACACCCCCAGCCCTATTTTTTATTCCTTATTTTGAAACAGGGTCTCACTAAGTTGCAGAAGGCCTCAGTAAGTAGCTGAGGCTGGCGGTGAACCTGCGATCCTCCTGTCTCAGCCTCCCAAGTACTGGGATTACAAGTGTGCAACCACACCTGGCAAGAGAAAACCTTGTCTTTTATACTACCTCCACTTTTTAGAATACAGAACTCATACCAGAAACTAGCAAATGTATGATACACATTATACCACAATGTTTTCTAAAATCATGCTGATTAATTTTATTTATTTATTTATTTTTATTTATTTTTTTGGTACCGGGGATTGAACCCAGGGGCATTCTACCTTCAGGTTACACCCCCAGCCCTATTTTCTGTTCTTTATTTTGAAACAGGGTCTCACTAAGTTGTGGAGGGCCTCACTAAGTAGCTGAGGCTGGCCACGAACCCAGATACTCCGGTCTCAGCCTCCCAGGTACTTGGATTACAAGTGTGTGCCACCACGCCCAGCTATTTATTTATTTATTTTGGTACTGGGGATTGAACTCAGGAGCATTTTACCTTGGAGCTACACCCCCAGTCCCATTTTAATTTTTTATTTTGAAACAGGGTCTTATTAGGTTGATGAGAGTCTCATCACTTGCTGAGGCTGTCCTCGAACCTGTGATCCTCCTGTCTCTGCCTCCCAAGTACTGGGATTACAAGCGTGCACCGCCATGCCCGGCTCAGTCATGCTGATTAAAATTAATGAACTAATTAAGTACAGTCTGATCTTGGGTTTGGCATGCTACATTGCTTAAAAACTCCCAGACAAAGCCAGGTGTGGTGGCACATGCCTGTAATCCCAGTACTTGGGAGGCTGAGATAGGAGGATCACAGGTTCGCGGCCAGCCTCAGCTACTTAGTGAGGCACTTCGCAACTTAGTGAGACCCTGTTTTAAAATAAAGAAAAAAGGACTGTGGTGTGGCTCGGAGGTAGAATGCCCCTGGGTTCAATCCCCAGTACCGCTAAATAAATAAATAAATAATAAATAAATAAATAAATAAATAAATAATAAATGAATGAATAAGGCTGGGGGTGTAGCTCGGAGGTAGAATGCCCCTGGGTTCAAGCCTCAGTACCAAAAATAAAAAGCAAACAAAAAACTCCCAGACACAAGGGCTAGAGCTGTAATTGAGTGGTAGAGTGCTTGTTTAGCCTGCACAAGGCCCTGTTTGGTCCCCAGCACTGCAAAAACAATGACAAAACCTCCCAGACATACTAGAGTAATTCCATAGCACCAGAATATTAGGCAATATGCTGCCATGTATTAACCACATTACATCTTAATAATATACTAACAGCTGGGCATGGTGGCGCACACCTGTAACCTCAATACTTAGGAGGCTGAGACAGGACGATCATAGGTTTGAGGCCAGCATGTAGTAACTT